>PVLC010036211.1:0-15907 GCA_004027655.1 Graphiurus murinus
CCCATGTCTCCCTCTTGGATCGCTCCTGGCAACGTCCTGCTCAGCCGGCCTCTGCCAGGCCGCGCGCTGTTTATTTTTAAGTCTGTCCTCAAACAGAAGTCTCTGCCTCCCCTCGAGTGTTTTAATTGCCCTGCTCTGGACCGTGTCCAGGTTCATTGTGTCTTCACAAGAGCCTGTGACCAGCGCCGCACCGCTCGGGAGCAGACGGCCAGTGGGTTCAGGCCAGCAGAGCGATTTGGGTTGTGCCCGTGGGGCTCGGAGTTGAGGGCCAGGCGCGGTGGTCGGGTGCCGGCTGGAATTCTGACTCCCTCACTGTCTGGTGAGGTGACCTTGGTCAGTAACAGCCCCGGCGAAGGCAGTTGTGCACAGAGGGCCAGGGAGCTGCCGGTGCATGACGCCGAGCCCACGCAGATGCACCCCAAAGTGGAGCGTTCACTGCTGGCGCTCCTGGGTATGGGTGCCCGTCATCAGACGAGCCAGTTAGGATTTCAGCTGTGCATGTGCGTGTGCGTGCGTGTGCGTGCGTGTGCGTGTGTGTGTGTGTGTGTGTGTTGGCGAACATGTATATGTACACACATACATATAGTCAAAATCACAGCTGAATTCTTTTTGTGTGTGTGTGTGTGATACTGGGGATTGAACCCAAGGGCATTCTACTTCCGAGCTACACTACCAGCCCTATTTTTCATTCTTTATTTTTATTTTTTATGTATTATTTATTTTTTGCAGTACTGGGGATTGAAACCAGGAGCATTTTACTTCCGAGCTACACCCCAATACTATTTTTTATTCTTTATTTTGCAACAGGGTCTCACTAAGTTGCAGAGGGCCTCACTAAGTAGCTGAGGCTGGCCGCGAACCCGGATCCTCTGGTCTCAGCCTCCCAAGTACTGAGATTACAAGAGTGTGCCACCACTCCAGTATTTTTATTCTTTATTTTGAAACACTGTCTTACTAAGTTGCTTACTTAGTGAGGGCCTCACTAAGTAGCTGAGACTGGCTGCGAACCAGCAATCCTCCTGTCTCAGCCTCCCAAGTACTGGGATGACAAGCGTGCATCACCATGCCTGGCTCACAGTTGAATTCTTTGAAGACAAGAGTCCACAAATAGAGTTGGATACGAATAGATAAATAGATATACACAAACTACAACTATATATAGTTGTATAGATAGATACAAATATCTAGGTAGATATATATTTGTACACACACATACATACACACTATACGTATATAGTTGTATAATGATATAGAAAAATATATAGATAGGTACAAATAGATACACACATGCACACACTATACATACATATAATACACATATGCAGTTGTATAGTGTGTATATATATGTACTGCCCTATACACATGCACATATAATATACAGTTATTTAAATATATTTATGTATTTAAAACTAATGAAAATCTATCTTCCCAACTGAGCCTTCTAGGGACTTAGCCTTCCCCCCCATTCCCATGCCTCGTGGCTGGTGTGGGTGACGTATCAGACTGCCTGGGTGAAGGGTTGCTAAAGATCAACCTGCATACCAAAAAAAAAAAAAAAAAAATTCAGTAGAATTTAAAGCTGTAATGGTGTCGTGGGGTAACACGGTCCCACTGGTGGGTCCTTGGCCTCCATGATAAAAAGAATTTTTTTTTTTTTCGGTACTGGGGATTGAACTCAGGGGCATTCTACCTCCGAGCTACACCCCCAGCCCTAGTTTTTATTCTTTATTTTGAAACTGAGTCTCACTAAGTTGCGGAGTGTCTCACTAGGTAGCTGAGGCCGGCCGCGAACCCGAATCCTCCAGTCTCAGCTTCCCGAATGCTGGGATTACAAGCGTGCGCCACCACGCCCGGCTTGCTTTTTTATTTAAAAGAGAGTCTCACTACATTGCCAAAGGTCTGGCTAAATTGCTGAGGCTGGCCTTGAAATGGGCAATTGAACTAAATAGATACTTCACAAAAGAAGAAATACAAATGGCCAATAAATATATGAAAGGAAATGTTGAACATCATTAGCAATCAGGGAGATGCAAATCAAAACTACACTGAAATTCTATCTAAACCCAATTAGAACGGCAGTCATCAAGAATTCAAACAGCAAATGCTGGTGAGGATGTGGGGAAATAGGAACTCTTCTACACTGTTGGTGGGATTGCAAATTAGTGTATTTGCTCTGGAGATCAGTGTGGAGATTCCTCAGAAAACTGGGAATGGATCCACCATCTGGCCCAGCTATCCCACTCCTGAGTATCTTTCCAAAGGGACTGAAATCAGAATATTACAGTGACACATGCATATCCATGCTCACAGCAGCACAATTCACAACAGTCAGATTATGAAACCAACCTAGGTGTCCTTCAACAGATGAATGGATTGCAAAATTATGGGATATCCACACAATGGAATTCTGCTCAGCAACCAAGAACAAAAGTTATGTCATTTGCAGGAAAATGGATGGACCTGAAGAACATTATGGTAAGTGAGATTAGCCAGTCATAGAAAGTGAAAGTTTTCTCTCATACGTGGAAGCTAGGGAGTAATCGGGATACCAGAGGGACTTTAAGTGATAGAGAAGAGACCCCAGTGGAGTGGTGGAGGGCGTCTAGAGGAGGCGGGAGAGAATTAATGAAGGGAGCACTTCCGCAGACTTTATGTACAAATGTGAGAACACCAGTGCCAATGTCAAGGTCCTGCATGGGGAAGGGGAGGAAGTGGGGAGGGAGCGGGGGAAAGGCCGCCAAGTGCTGTGTGCACCTCTGTCCCGACCACTCCGAACTACATTACGGTCTTGAGACTACAGTGCACCAATAAAAGTATATTTAAAAATAAAATAAAAAGATTTTAGCAAACTTTTTTTTTTGCAGTACTGGGGATTGAACTCAGGGGCATGCTACTTCTGAGCTACACCCCCAGCCCTATTTTTTATTCTTTATTTTGAAACAGGGTCTCACTAAGTTACGGAGTGCCTCACTGGGTAGCTGAGGCTGGCCTCGAACCCGGATCCTCTGGTCTCAGCCTCCCGAATGCTGGGATTACAAGCGTGGGCCACCACACCTGGCTTCTAGCAAACATTTAATGAACATCTAATAGGAGCCAAACTCTTTCTAGGAGGGTATGTCCTATGCATTCCTACATATCAGGGGTGGGCAGCCGGAAGGACAGGGACTGAGGGGAAATGTGTCCCTGAGTGTCCCAGATATTGTCACAATCCGGAGACAATGCACCTTGCATGTTAGGGAAGTCTATGAACGTAATGCATACTCTAAAGTTTAGGAAACAGAGCTGGGGGTGCAGCTTGGAGGTAGAGTGCTCCTGGGTACAATCCCCAGTACCCACCTACCTCCCCCCCCCAAAAAAAAAACCCTCAAGGAAGTACAGAATACTCCAGCCCTTTCTAGGTCCTTCCTTTAGCATGGAGCAGCCTGTTAGTGTAGTGTATGCGATTTCGCGCTCAAGGGGTTACCTGAGTCAGGCCATCAGGTAGCTCAAGTGCCTCTTAGCTGCTAGAGCAAATGACCCTATGATTTGGGGAGCCATGGAGACAGACATTGGCATAAGAACTCGAGTCCTCAGCGGAAGGTCTATCTGAGAGCAGAGGGGGAGTCTCCGTGTCTCCCACCTCAACCCCAATTTGCCCTGGGTAACTCCGAGTGTTTTGAAAAAGCAAAATGTTGCCAAAGGCCTCTGCTCCGGGCTCCCATTACCTCGGAGCAGACCCCCTATCTCTAGTAGGAATCACACATTAAGGGCAGAGACAAGTCCTAGGGGAAGATTAAAGGCCTCGTATAATTAAAAAGATAAGAGGCAGCGGCCTGGGAGAAGGAAATTGGGATTCAATTAACACGAGGCCTCTCCCCCCAGCCTCTCCCCCTCTCTCCTCCCTCCTCCGCTAGCTATCACATGTCCTCCCCAGAAGGGCCTTCTCCATTTGCAGAACAGTGAGAGGCTGAAGGGCCCTTATTTATGGCCTGTGTGGAGTCAGGCCTGGGGCCTCCCTGGGCTGGGGAGTTTGTTTACTGGGAGCCCAGGATGGGAGGGGGCAAGCAGCCAGCAGAGCCCGCAGGAGGGGGGGCACAAGGTGCTTTTCACCCCTTTTCTTTCCTGTCTCAGTTCCTCTGATCTTCTTGACAGGGGAAGAAAAATACTCAATAGAAGGTCTATTTCCTTCCTCCCTCCGCCCCGAGGCTGACACAACAGGCTAAGGGTCACTGCTGAGAAAGCTCGCTGGGGTTATTTGCCTTGGAAACCACTCCACTTCCCCCTTTCCATCTTTCTCAGGTTTCCTTGAAGGCAGAAGGAAGATAAGGTGGAGAGGCAGCTGCCCAGATGGCCCGTGGGACTGGACACGGGGGTGCTGGACCCTCGGGGACCTCTACTTTGCTGATCAGCTAGAGGTTGCTTCTTTTTGGGGGGTTGATTTGTTTATGGTCCTGGGGAATTGAACCCAGGGGTGTTCTACCTCTGAGCTATACCCTCAGTCCTATTTTATTTTTTATTTTGAAATAGAATCTCACTGAGTTGCCCACACTGGCCTGGAACCTGCCATCCTCCTGTCTTAGCTTCCTGGATATTGGGACGACAGGTGTGTACCACTGCACAAGGTTCTTCCAGAGGGTTCTGAAGCAGGGTTCCCACGAGGCTGTGGACTAGGCAGCGACTGCAGAGGGAGAGCACCATGGTGAGCCCCAGCAAACACACGGTCTGTGGCGGGTGGGCCAGAGGCCTTACTAGTAGCCTCATTCCTTTGCAGCTAACTAGTGGCAAAGCTGGGCTGCACCCCCACTGTACAGACACAGAACCTCATGGGGGGCCCTTGGGGTGGATGGGCTGTGTTCTAAGAACCTCTGCTCTTCCTAAAGGCCGGTGACGTCTGCGCTACTGTGGCTTCTCCCAGATCCTCTCTTTACAGGAAGCCAGGAGGCTCATCAGAACCTCCAGGGCATCTGGCCAATCTGGGGTCCTTGAAGCCCTCCGTGAGGTCAATGAGGCGGAGAAGGATAAGCTCAAGGAAGCCAACCCAGGACACCGGGGCCAAGAAGGCAGAACACAGTAGGACCGCCGAGAAGACGGGAGAAATGCCCAAATAAAGCAAAACTGTCCAGATCTTAGACCTTGTTCTTTGCCAGTTAACCATCAGCTGGAAGCCGCGTTCCAGGTCCCAGGCCACCTCCACTTAAGAGACCATGGGTGTCTCAAACTCAGGAGAGTTGAAGCCAAATCCCACATTTTAACCACTCCGCATCTGTTTCTTGTAGGGTTCCCTATTCCAGCAAATGCCTTCGGTAAAAACTCTGAGCCTTGGTTTTCCAATCTGCACCTTGGCAGGGAACAGGGCCAGCTCGGTCCACCTCAGCCTGCAGGACCAAACAGGAGGCCCAGATGTAAAAGCAGGTAGGGAAATAGGAAATTCAAGGCGGAGAGCACCGCACCCCCCCCCCCTGCTTAATGAGCATGCCATTAAGGCTGAAGACCTCAGGGAGGTTCAACTAGACCCCTCATTTCCCAAAGGACCCTTTAGACAGAAAGAGGGTGTGGGTGTTCCTCCAACACGATCCCTGCACCTCCTGAAATTCACACCCTTGGGTGACCGTTGTCTTCCAGGTTGCATGGGACTGATAGATGGGACCGAAGGGAATCACAGCCTGGGACTTCTGGGTTTCGATCATAAAGCCCGAGGTCACTCGTTCTGTGGGGAGCCAGCCGCCATGTCTTGAGGACCCTCTGGCAATCCTCCGGAGAGGCCCAGAAGGTGAGACATTGCACCTCCCGCCAATAGCCAGCCAGGAACGGAGGCCTCCTGCCTACAGCCAGGCAAGTGGACCGTCTCAAAAGAAACCTCTAGTCCGGCAGCCCCAGCCAGCCTTAGAGAGCTCAAGAGAAGAACCCCCAAGGCCCGCCACGCTCAGATCCCTGACCCCACAGAACTGCGAGGTGACGGAGATCGGTTGTTTTCATTCACCAAGGTTTGGGGTGATTCACTACGTAAGCTCAAGATAACCAATACAGAGAACATACAGCATTTCTAGCTTTGTTCTGCGTTTTTCCAACACATCCCCTCTCCCTCCCTCTCTCTCTCTCTCTCTCTCTCTTTATTCTTATACTTACTTATTCTTCAGCTCAAAAGTTGGGAAGCTGTGGTTTGGAGAGGTTAAGGCCCTCATTCACATTCTGCATGGTGGCAGGACAGGTAAAGAAACCAAGCATGTCGAGTTCTCTTTGCTTGTACTCTGACTGCCCAATCAACTGCGCTGGGCCTGTGTCCCCGGCCACCGTCTAGGGCCTCTGCAAGTCCTGGTTATGTGTTCCAGAGCACAGGTGGGCGGCATCACAGGTAAGTACAGGAATTCCCTCATCTCGGGCACAACCTGCCAAGCTAATGTGAGCTTTCCCGGCCACCACCTGGCCAGCCTCCATGGAGCGCCGGCTGTAGGACAAGTGTCAAGAAGCCACGTCGGCAGGATGCATTTCCTCGAGGCCCAGTTCAATAGAGACCCAGGGGGTGAAAAAAAAAAAAAAAGAGAGAGAGAGAAAGGGAAAAATAAGAAAGCTATAACATTTGAGCTTGAAATGTCAGAAGGCGCCCAAGAAGTTGTCTGATGGATTGCCCTGTCATCTCCAGGCCAAGAGAAAAAAAAAATTCCACATCCATCAATTTGTTCCTGCCCTTTTAATCCCAAACAGTATTTTACAGGCATCAGAAGGCAAAGAAATTATTTTCTTAGACACTCAGCTCCGTATGTGGACTTCTGGGCACTTAGGCAGAAAGCAGCGGGTGAGAGTGCAGGCCACGCCAACATCTGAACAGTCATCGGTCCCGGTGACGTGTGTAATAACACATGGGAGAGACTCCGTGGTAACATGCGCCCATTCATTCACAAGTCTATTCACGTGGAGTCTGATGTTTACACAGCTCTACCCTGGACGATGAACGTAAGAGACACCTGTGTGTGTGTGTGTGTGTGTGTGTGTGTGTGTGTGTGTGCGCGCGCGCGCTCATAAGGGATACCTGTGTGTGCATGGACTTGTGAAGGACCCTTGGATGCAGCTGGTCCAAGATGAAGGCTGCTCCTCCCTTCTCTGGACTCACGCCTCCCTCTGGTGGATTTTGGGTCAGTAGACGTGTTCCCCAGAATCCTGGCTCCTCTTCCCAAATCACTGTAGGCTTCCACCATTCTGATGCTTAGCTCTGGGCCCAGACCCTGTTAGGAGACAGCTTTATAGTCCACCGCGTGCGAGCAAAGGCTTGTGGGCCTCATCCCCTTCAGGAGGGCCTGACCTCGGAAAGCCTCTTGTCTGCCATGTGCGATTTGAGAGGGAGCCACGGAACTGCAGGGAAGATGGCTGAGGCCTGCGTGCCAGAGAGCACGGTGCCGCCGTGGACGGGCCCGGAGAACAGAGAACGGGAACCACTTCAGCGCACAGTCAGGAAGCGGACGCAGGAAGGGGCCTCCGAAATCACCTAGTCCCACCTCACAACAGCGGAAGTGCTCCGTCTCCCCAACGCAACTCAACTTGAAGAGGTCTCTAGAAACAGGATGCCCACGACTTGGTGAAGAGTTGGGTCCATTGCTGGACAGCTGTAGAGGATGGAGATAATTGCAGTGGTGGTGATGACGACGACGACGGTGATGATAAGGATGATGATGTCAACGATGATGATAAGGATGATAATAAAGATGATGCTGATGAAGATGATAAGGATGATGATGAGGATGAAGATGAAGGTGATAAGGATGATGATAACAAAGATGATGATGATAATGATAATAATAATGATGAAGGTGATAAGGATGATAACAAAGATGATGATGATAATGATATGATGATAAAGATGTCGATGATGATAAGGCTGATGATGATAACAGGATAAGAGGAGGAGACAGTGACGACAAGGGCACAGCTGGTAGGCGCTGAACAGGCTCCTCGTGCTGAGCGTACTGCTGGGCACTCTACATGCATTATCTTACTTAATCATCAAAAGAGTGGTGTCAGATGGATACTGCCTTCATTTCACACATGATGGTCGAGGCACAGAGAAATGGAATGGCTTTCCTGGGATCAAACAGCTACGAAGCTGGGCAACTGGATGGGAATCCATGTTATCAGACTGCAGAGACTTAGAGTCGGGGTTAATGCTTGCTACGGATCCCGTGTCTGCCTGTCTGGCATCTCTATCAAATTCTATTTCCTGTAAGAGTCGAAATCAGGAGATGGGAACTCTTTTTTACATCTTTTCAAAATCATATTTTTCAAGTACATCTTTGTACTAAGATAGCAAATATTGCGCCCCCCCCCCCTTTTTAATGGTACTGGGAATCGAACCTAGGGACACTCTACCTCTGACCTCTATCCCTAGCCCTTTTTATTTTGAAAGAAAGTTTCACTAATTTGCTGAGGGTCTCTTGAAGTTCCTGAGGCAGACCTCCAACCTGCAATCCTCCTGTCTCCGCCTCCCAAGTACTGGGATTACATGTGTGTGCCACCAAGCCTGGCTGGAGTCTTTCCTTCTGTAGGTTAAATATATCCATTCTCCAGAGTGTCCCAGAAGATATTTTTAGCTCCCTCAACATCTTGGTCACACTCTATTGAATGCAGAGTTTGTAATCATTCTCACTGAAGGTGAAAGCTATATGTAAACACAACACTTCTGGTATGGTTCTACTAACAAGCAGTAAAATGAGAGGATGTTTCCTGATCTGGGATAGAGCAGATTACAGAAGGCTAAGCCTGAGGAAACGCCAGTGTATAAGACAAAGCCGGGACTGAATCAGAAAAGGGGATGGAACCCACATGTGCTTTGATCACATTGAATCTCACTCTGATGTATAGTTGCAATCGACTAATAAAATAATTTTAAAAAATAGATAGAGAGACTAGACAAAGGGTACCCTTCTCATGAAAACCTAGAGAACAGGGGTTAAAGGAGCAGGCGGTGGTTTGCAGTTGGGTTTTGCACGGGCGTTAAGAAGGATAAGAACCGAGAAGGGCCTGGCTGGTTTGGGAAGAGACAGCAGCTGAGGAGAAATGCAGGCGATAGGAAGGGGAGGGCAAGGAGCCCAAAGAAGTGGCTGCTGGCCGAACTATCTGGTTACAAAAGGAAGCGGGGAGGAGAGGGGCGGGGGAGTAGAGCAGGGCTAATAAAAAAAAAAAATGTTGTTTATGTGCTGGGGAGGAGTGTATCAAAGGAGGGAAAGTGTAAAACGGAGAGGGCTGGAAATAGAAGTACTGTGAGGGCAGAGATAGAAATTCCCAAAGGCAGGAGGGTGCCGAGAAGGGGGCCCGATGATAACCCTCGCTCTGTGCTCTGTGGTTTGAAAAGGTTTTCCAGCTGGGCGTGGTGGTGCACACGCCTGTCGTCCTGGTACTTGGGAGGCTGAGACAGGAGAATTGCAGGTTCAAGGGCAGCTTCAGCAGTTTAGCAAGACTCTCAGCAACCTAGAGAGACCCTGTTTCAAAAAAATAAATAAATAAAGGGCTAGGGGGTGTAGCTTGGAGGTAGAACTCCTCTGGGTTCAATCCCTGGTTGAACCGAAAAAGGAGAGAAAAGACAAGAAAGGAAATGGAAAGATAATGTTTTCCATATTCCTTATCTCATCGGATCACGCTCCAGTCCAGAGAGGGAGAGGGAGGCATTCCTATCTCTAGCGTACACCTGAGACAATCTCCTGCTAGCGGCTTTCCCGGGGTTAGAGATGGCGTGAGACTGCCTGACTTCTGGCCTCTTTTTCCTGACTCGAGGTTGAAGCCTATTTCACTGCACTGAAAATCTCAGTGAAGTGTGAACTGAAACCACGTCCTAACAGAGAAGCAAGAGAAGAGGGTCCCGAGAGGGACTAGGGGACAGGGATTGGGAGAGCTCAGAAGAGGGGCGCACAGTCGTAGAAAAGGGACCGGCGAGGAGTGAAGAGGACATTTGCCCAGCAGCACGGCGGCATCGGGAAGACAGCCTAAGTTTGCGCTGGTCCTCGGGAGCCCAGCTTCCACCCCCGGCATCCTGAGAAGCAGTAGTCCCTCCATCGATTCTACTGACCTCAGTACCACTGTGTGTCACAGATACAGTGAGTGACTCAGGCAGGTGACTGAGGCCACAGACGGGGAAGACAGCATAAGATAGACGGGAATCGGGAGACTGGCTGAGTAGGACGGAAGTGACCCAAGAGTGAAATGCCCGCAGAGAGACCCCAGGAAATGGAGGCGACACCCAGGTGCGGGGTGGGCCAAGAAGGTCCCTGGGAAAGTTTTGCCCAGAATTCCACTCGTGTAATCGCAGTGGTAAACGTTGCTACCGACACCCAGACACCTTGGTGTTCTGAGTGCATTTGGGGAAAGTCAAACCCCATGGCCAGAAGGGCTGGGAACCTCTTTCTGAAGGGCTGTGAGATTTTATGAAGTCTGGCAGGAACAAGCGGCAGAACAGGTCAACTGAACTGTTAAAACTCTCCATGGGGTCCTGTGTAGTGGCACACGCTTGTAATCCCAGTACTTGGGAGGCTGAAACAGGAGGATCGCAGGTTTGAGGCCAGCCTCTGCAACGTAGCAAGACTCTCAGCCACCTAGAGAGACCCTCTTCTATTTTATTTATTTATTTATTTATTTATTTATTTATTTATTTATTTATTTATTTATTTATTTTTGTGGTACTGGAGATTGAACTCAGGGGCATTCTACCTACGAGGTATACCCCCTAGCCCTATTTTTATTCTTTATTTTTGAAACAGGGTCTCACTAAGTTGTGGAGGGCCTCACTAGATAGCTGAGGCTGGCTGCGAACCTGGATCCTCCAGTCTCAGCCTCCCAAATGCTGGGATTATAAGCGTGCGCCACCACGCCTGGCAGAAAGACCCTCTTTTAAAACAACAAAAATTTTTTAAAAGGGCTGGAAGTGTAGCTTGGAAGTAGAATGCCCCTGGGTTCCATCCCCGGTGCCACATACACACACACACACACACACACACACACACACGCACACACACAAAATAGATAGATAGATAGATAGATAGATAGATAGATAGATAGATAGATAGATAGATGAATAACTCCTTAGAAGAGTGCTAAGCTGCCAGACATGATGGCACACACTTACAATCCCAGTACTTGGGAGGCTGAGATGGGAGGATCGCAGGTTCACAGCCAGCCTCAGCTACTTAGTGAGGTCCTCGGCAACTTAGTGAGACCCTGTTTCAAAACTAAAGAATAAAATGTAGGGCAGGGGGCGTAGCTAGGAGGTAGAATGCCCCTGGGTTCAATCCCCAGTAATGCAAAAAAAAAAAAAAAAAATCCTCTCCATGGGCAGAAGGCTCCTGCAAGGTGGTTCTGGAAGCCTAGACCAGGATGCTGGCAATAAAGATGGGAAGAAATAGATATCAAGAAGGGAGGACTGGGTAGAAGGTGATTACTGAGTGAGACCTTGAGAATGAGGGAAATGGGAGATGCCGAGGATAACTCTTGACCATTGTGGAAACGGTGGCGGCATCGAAGGATAAAGAACAATTGGAAGCTTCACACTTTACAAGAAGAGCTGAGTTTAGGAAGGCGTGGGAAGCTCCCCATAGACACCTGGAGAAGAGGCAGAGGTTCCCATGCGCAGTCAGGTCTAAGGGATGAAGATTCCAGAAGGAGATACCCAGGACTCCTCGTCCTGTGTTCACAAGGCAGAGAAGCAGAAGGCCTGGCTCTTAATACACACCGTGGGGTAGCCGGGCATGGTGGCGCACGCTTGTAATCCCAGCATTCGGGAGGCTGAGACCAGAGGATCCGGGTTCGAGGCCAGCCTCAGCTACCTAGTGAGGCACTTCGCAACTTAGTGAGACCTGGTTTCAAAATAAAGAATAAAAAAAATAGGGCTGGGGGTGTAGCTCGGAGGTAGAATGCCCCCGTGTTCAATCCCCAGTACTGCAAAAAAAAAAAAAAAAAAGACACACCATGGGGTGCATGGGAAGTCACAGAACTGTCCCCTCAGGAGGAGGAAAAGGACTTCTTTATTAGTAGTAGTATTAGCAGTAGTATTAATTTATTGGTGCATCGTAATTAGACATCATAGTGAGATTCGGTGATACATTAATACAGGCACACAGCACTTGTGTATTTTCCTCTAAATTCGACCCCAGTCCCCCTGCCCCCCACCGTACATCTTAGTGAGATTGCTTGTGATACTTTCCTATACAGTCATCCTCAGCCCTCTCCCCCACCCCTCCCACTCCTCTCCTGGTCTCTGTCCTCATGTGACTGAAGTTCCGTTTTTTCCTATTCTCTCTCTAGCTTCCACATAAGAGAGAAAGCATGACTTTCAGAGACTGGGGGATCTCAGCATAATGTCCTCTAGTTCCATCCACTTTTCTGCAAAGGACATAATTTTGTTCCAGGAAAAAGCATTTCCGTTAAAATGGGCAATAACGAGGGAGTCTAGATTACAGAGCTGAAGGTGTTGAGACTTGGAGATAAGCAGTCCTTGGTGTTCTTGGGGCCAGTGCCTGGGATCGGAGCAGGGAGACCAAGGTTTGTGAGTGTCAGGGGTGCCCAGAGACTTGGAATTCTTTCAGGGAAATGCCAAACTCCCTTTGCTTCAGGATCTCTCTCTCTCTAGATAGATAGATAGACAGATAGATAAATGATAGATAGATAGATAGATAGATAGATAGATAGATAGATAGATATCTTTCTCTCTCTCTTTTACTGGGAATTGAACCTAGGGCCATTCTACCTCCAAGCTACACCCCTATTTTATGTTTTACTTCGAAACAGGGTCTTGCTAAGATGCTCAAGAGCTCACTAAGTTGCCAAGGTCGGTTTCACACCGGCAATCCTCTTGTCTCAGCTTCCCAAGTAGTTCTGGGATGCCAGGTGTGTGCCACCATGCCCAGCAGAATTGCTCTTCTTAAGGTGCTGCCAGAGTAGGACCAAGCTGCCAGGCTACAGCTTTGAAGTCACTAAAACCTGGCCTGGATTTCCAGGTGCCACGTTGGCATGTGAGCAAGTACCCAAAAAATGCCAAGGCCCGTATACCAGCAGAGAATCTGGGCACCTGGCTGGAAATTTATAGCAAACACTGGAGGGGGGGATCCCATTGGAAAGTACTTCCATCTGTGTACAAATAATACTGAAAAATCTGCTTGTGTTTTTTTCAGGAGTCGAAAGAGTCCGGCAGTTGTCTAGAAAATGCCCGGCCCCAGCTCTCCCACAAATCTCAGCCTAGTTAAGGACAGTCTTTTCTGAACCCCAAACGGAACTATGGGTGACATATTTGAAATTATCCCTGATTGTTACAGTTTGGATGGAAAATGTGTCCCCTGGACCTCCTGCCCTGGACGCTGCCATGTTTGGAGGTGGATTCCAGGGGTGTGGCTGGGGATTGTGTGTGTGTGTGTGTGTGTGTGTGTGTGTGTGTGTGTGTGTGTGTGTGTCCTGGCCCCGTCCAGCGGCAGCATCTAGTTCTAACCCTCTCTCTCTCTCTGACCTTTTGCTTTCTTTCTCTCTCTCTCTCTCTCTCTCTCTCTTTCTCTGTCTCTCTCTCTCTTTCACTGCCTCGCTCTTTTTCTCTCTTCTCATCACCACCATGGCCTAAGGCCCTATAGCCCCAGCTCCCCATTTTTTACTGGCAACCAGGGAAAAATGGGATATATATATCCCATTATATAATGTATAATGGTATATGATATATGGTATGTAATATAATATATAATATATAATATAATGTATAATATGTAATATAATATATAATGCAATGTGTAATATAATATATAATGTATTGTATAATATAATATATAATGTATTGTATAATATATAATATAATGTGTAATATGTAAAATATAATGTATTGTATAATATAATGTGTAATATATAACATATGTGTCCAGATCTGTAAGCAAGTAAATCTTCTTTCCTTTCAAGTTTTGCGCATGTCAGGTGTCCAGGTCACAGCGGTGGGGATGTCACCTGGAATACTCCCCGTGCAGGTGCTGTCACCTTTGGGTAGTAAAAAGAGACATTGGGTCTCTAACCTGACCCTGAGCCCTGGCACCTCGCTGGCTGGCTCGCTGTGTCAACCTGAGCAAGTCTCTGACCCCAGAGCCAGCCGCCAGCCTCAGCCCGCCTCAGAGTGTTAGAGAATAAGGTGAATCAATCCATTAAAGTGGACCAAACTGTCCGGGAACGCTTCATCAATTAGAAGGTGCTATGTCTGTATTACTGTTGGGGTGAACACTCAGCTCAGGAACTCAGGATCTGCAGGGTTCTCGGCTCATGTGACAGAAAAGAATTTCAGCACGCGCCAGTCAGAGACATGGACAGAGGTTTGTTTGGGGAAAAAGGGAAAAAAGGAGGAAATATACACTCAAGAGAGAATCCGGGCTACCTCAAGATGAGGAAGGCATTTGGGGGAGTTCAGGGCTGTCTTCTTATGGGGGACTTTTGTGAGCGGTGGGCTAGAGGAGGTGAGTGAGGATGACCTCAGTCCGGTAGTCCCCGAGGTGGTTTATGGTGGTCGAGTGGTCCGGTCAGCTCTAGGATGGATGATCTCAGTCCGGTATTCCCGAGGCGCTTCCTGGTGGTCTGGTGATCTGGTCAACCTTAGGGTCCTCAAGCTGATTGGGGTCCTCATTATTGACAGATAAGCTGGAGAGTGTCCTAAGTTATCGTTATCAATGCCCAGAGCAAGTATAGTTTCTTTTAGTTAACTCCAAGATGTACAGATTTCCCAGGAATTTGGGAGAGTCAGGTCTGGAAAAGAGAACTGGCTCGTGGAGTGGAGGCTGAAGCGCTTCAGTTCCAGGTTTTTTATATTAAAGTGCTATTTTACTTTTCCTTCCCATTCGTCCCCTTCCTACCTACTTATCTCTTCTATCCTACATGATTACAACATGGTAGAGACATGGTATGAAAGTTCCTGTAAGCCGGACATGGTGGCACATGCTTGTTAATGCCAGGATTTGGGAGGCTGAGACAGGAGGATCGCAGGTTCGAGCACAGTCTTAGCAAGTAGTGAGACTCTCACCAACCTAGCGAGACCCCGTTTCAAAATAAAAATAAAATAGGGCTGGGGGTGTAGCTCGGAGGTAGAAGAAAGAAAAAAAAGAAAGAAAGTTGTTTAAGTTGGATTCCAAAGCCTGATACTCAAGCACTCCCCCCCCCCCAACTTTCTTCTACACCTGCCATTCCCAACTCAGTAAAACATCGGCAGCTTCCCTTTGCCAATTACCCTCAATCATTCTTAGCAAGAGGCGTCACAGCGCCATGCCCTCTAAAATGAGTTTGGGACTAAGTCAGGCAGTGTGGGGAGACAGTCGCTGAGCTGAAACAAATCATTCATTTGGGGCCGGTGTCTCATTTTCTTGTAGGGTAATTCTGAGCTCTGACTCGCTTTGGACTACAGCTCTTAGAAAATCCCCGAGGCTTTGAGTGGGAGCACAAAAAAGAGCCACCTCCAGCCTCGTTCCCACGCCAGGCACCTTCACAGCCGTTGAAACACAGAACTCCATGGAATCCTCTACGCAGCCTCTGCGGTTGGGACGACTGTTCCCACTTCACAGACGAAGAAACTGAGGCTCGGAGACATGCTCCCCAAGTAACGCAAATAAGGGTCAGAGCCCAAGTCGAGCCCTTATCATTCAATCCCTGTAGTATGTCGACTCCAGGATTCCCTGATAAGGAAAAGCTGCTCTGAAGCCGCTCAAGTACTTGGGCTCCTTCACACAGGGTTTTCACGCAACTTCTCTGAGTCTTCTGGTCCATGTGCAGGAAGGAGGCAGATGAGTTATCCGGAGGACCGAGGACAGCATGCAGAGTCAGGGCCGCCTGTGTGTGGACCCCGCTTACTGGAAGCACAGCTGACCCGCAGACCAGCGAGGAATCAACAGACTACAAACCAAATCTTGCTGGAACAGCTGCGTAACGGGCCAGAGAACTAAATTGG
>PVLC010036212.1:0-15940 GCA_004027655.1 Graphiurus murinus
GACACTTATGGAGACCTTGTACTTGATGGTGGAGAACAGGTGCATGTAGCGGATGTGGCAGCGGTTCTTGAGGGCCGGGTCCTTCTCACAGACCATAATTTTGGAGCCATGCCTGGGAAGGGGTGAGACCCAGGTACTGTTACTAACACCAAGGGTCAGGTGGGGGCAGGCTGAGGGCAGGTCAAGCCCAAGGCTGGACCGGGGTGTGGACTCAGGGCATGATGGGGGTTCGAGGAGGTCAGAGGTCAGGGCTGGAACCCGGTCACAGGCGCAGCTACTCACAGCACAGTCACGTTGAAGGTGTTGGGGATGTAGGTGGGGGTGGGCAGATGCCAGCTGCAGTAGAAGCCCTTAGGGTAAGTGTTGGAGCGGCAGCTGAGCACGGGCTCCCGCGGTGGCACTGGGGGTGAGGACAGAAGGGTCAGGGCATTCTTGGAGCCCCCAGTCCCCTGCACTCGTGTGGGGACAAGTGGGCCTCAGAGCCTCAGCTCTCCCCCCTCAACCCAT
Organism: Graphiurus murinus; assembly: GCA_004027655.1. Lineage (NCBI taxonomy): Eukaryota > Metazoa > Chordata > Mammalia > Rodentia > Gliridae > Graphiurus > Graphiurus murinus. The sequence goes on from PVLC010036212.1 coordinate 508, forward strand.
CATCGATGCCAAAGGTGGGCGGGGGGCTGTCAGCGAGGGTCTGAGGCTTCCCAGGCCACAGAGAGCCAGATGTTTAATTAAAGAAAAACAAGGGCTAGGCGGAGGAGCCCCCCCACCTGCTCAATGGAGGCAGGAACTGTGGGGAGCAGGGGGCTGTGGGCCCCAGCTCATCAATCACAGAATGGAGGTGATGTCTGGGGGAATCAGCCCCAACCCACATCCCCTGCCAGTGTCCACCCCAAGAGGAAAACTGTGACAGAGGACGAAGCGGTCTTGAATGGGTCCTCTGGCTGCGAGGGCATCAGGACACACTTCCTGGAGAAGAGACAACCCAGGCTTCCCTTCAGAAGAGACTGAGAGGCACACGAGCAGCAGCACTGGGTGGCTTGTCACCTGTGTATCTCTGTGTGTAGGTGTCTGCATACGCGCATGTACATTACATGTTATTTGTGTTATGACATGTAGGAGCATCTATGTGGATGCATGTGTGGATGCGTGAATGGCTCTGAGTGCAGTCCATGTATAACTCCGTGTGTGTGTGTGTGTGTGTGTGTGTGTGTGTGTGCATGTGTGTACATGTGCATATATGCATGTCTGTTGCAAGGAAGCTGCTGTTCCCTTGGTGTGAACCTCACTCCAGCCTCAGCCCCCCATTTCTCCATCACAAACCATTTTAAGAAGCCCATCACATGGTCAAAAGTTGCCTTTACTCTTGAATAGGAGGGCCCAGAAAGGGACAGGGACCTACCTGGGGTCACACAGCAAACCACAGCTGGAAATAAACCCCAGAATGGGGTTATACACCTACATGACCACAAGTGGGAAGTCCTTTCTGCTGTCTAACCACACTTTTTGCTGCTGTCAGCACTTAGCCCAGCTGTCCTACCCTTGGGCACTGGGCAAGGCGTGAGGACAGGCGGCTCAGGTTCCTGGAAGGAGGCAGCTTCTGTGACCTGACCCAGGCAAGGAATGTCCGTCTGTGGCTCCAGGGACACTGACACCTCCCTTCCACCCTGCCCCCTGCCTGACAGGTGGACAGGAAATGGGAGGGGGCAGCTCAGTAAGCCCGGGACAGTGAAGGGGAGTGCATGTCTGTGCTTATAGAGTGGCCATGGTGACACACGGGAACCTCGGGCTTCCATCCACAGTGTGCACGTGGTTTTGAGTGACTGTGTGATCGCCTTCCACACCCAGTGTGTCCAGTAAGTGTGGAGCTCGGAGGGGCCTGGGCCCAGACCCCAGGGCCCAGATCTGGCTTTGCAGGACAGGAGAGCATGGGCGCACTGGTGGAGTGCCCATGATGTAGGTGGAGGCAGCTCCTCCCCAGGCACCAGCCGAAACAGCAGTGGGCCACCTGCACTGTGCCCACTGCCGTCTGGCCCTCCCCCGGGAAGCCTTCCTGGCCCTGTGACTATTCCTTGTTCATCCTGTGTGCCTTCAGGGTCCCTTCCCTATCTGCCCACAGGCATGGAGCTCTGCATGGGGGTGGGGTGGGGGGTGGCCAAGGACACAGGAAGTGCCTTCTGGGGGCCTGCAGGCCAGGCCAGAGTTGGCAGCCACCCTGGGGAGGAAAGGACATTCCGAGGTCGGCAGAGAAGTCTCCACTCTGCCGCCTCCTGCCACCACCCCCCCTCACCCCAGCTTCAAAGGAGAAGGGCGCTGGGGGTGGGGACTGAAGCTGCAGAGTCAGCTCCCTGCTGCCTGGGACTCTCTGGAGGGCAGAGCAGGCCACTGCATTGGACTCCCAGGCCCCCTCTTCAGTCAGCCTCCTCACTGACCAGTGGCCTCCACCCCCCTCTGACTGTCCTCTCCCTCAGACCAGCCTCCCCTTCTGACCTCCCCCTCAAACCAGTTCCTCTCTCTGACTGGGCAGGTCACGGGCGGGGGGCCGGGCAGGGGGGTTGTCTGTCATCTGGCTACTCCTGCCTGGCCCTGGGCCCTGAGCAGGGAAGGGCTTGGGTTTCCTGACAGGGACCAGGTTTCTCAGAGGGGAAAGGAGGAAAGAAAAACAAAGAAAAGGAAGAAAAGGAGTGACTTGCTGCAGCTGGAGCCCAGCTGAGGGGCCGGGTGGGCGGGGATGGGGTGCTGTGAGAGACCAAGTGTGAGATTTCGGGACAGCAAGGAGTGGAGTTGGGAGGCCTGCTGGGTGTTGCGAGTTGGGGAAAAGCTGTTTTTCAGACACTGTGACTGTGAGGTGCTGTGTGTAACTCTGAGAGGCTTCAAGAGGGAGACCGAGCAGTGGCGTAAGATCGGAGGCCGTGTGGGGCTGCCTGTGTTTCCTGTCTCGGGTGAGGCTGCTTGATTAGAGACCGTCTACGTGTGAGGCTGTGTGGCCGAGGTCCTCCACGAGTGTCAAGGAGCCGAGGTGTCGGAAACTCAGTGACAGCTACACTCCACGTGTGAGATGCTAGAATATGTCACGGAGCTTAAGCCTGTGTGTATTTTTCAAACTGTGGGTGGAGAAGATGCCCCAAATTCCCAGGGTGTCCACACGTGTGAGCTGGATGCTGTGTGAGAGTGTGTCAGAGGGAGTGTGTGAGCAAAAGCTCGTACGCGTACACAGCACAGCGTCACACTCTGGCATCCAGGTGTGCTCCAAGATGCCCAGGCATCCTGAGTTTCCCCTGGTGGGAGTTCCTGAGATGCCTAAGTGGCTGTGTCAGCATGGCAGGGTGTCCCTGAGTCCCATGCGGGGCTGCGTATGCGTGTGCATGCGTGCGTGTGCCCCCGCTGGCCGGAGGTTTGTTTGTTTTCCTCCTAATTGGCTTGTTTTTCCATGTCCAGCCCACCAAACCGCATGTTTTTCCTCTCATCTCGCCAGCCCGCCTGGGCTGGAGCCCCCGGCACGCACAGGGCCTGCCCGGCGGCCCAGAAGGAGGAGGGGCAGGCTGCCCACACCCTGGGCCAGGCCAGATCAGGCCAGGGTGGGGCGGCTGACCCTTCCGCTCTAGCCCTGCCCACGCCACACCCGTGCTCCTCCTCCCGCCTGGCATTCAAAGCCCACAGCCTGTCTCAGCCTTATCTTGTGGCGACCCTTGAGGCGCCCCCAAGTCCTGGACTCTCAAATGACCCCCTCTTACCTCCCACTCATGATTTCTCCCCAGACATCTTCAACCACAGCCCTCTCCCTGGCACTCTTTCCCTCCCAGTCAAACAGAGCTCAGAAAGAAGTAATGTTGAATCAGAGGGTCTGGAGTTTCCCCTTGTCCACTCTCAAATTAAAAAAAAAAAAAAAAAAAAAAAAAAAAAAAAAAAAAAAAAAAAAAAAAAAAAAAAAAAAAAAAAAAAAAAAAAAAAAAAAACTGGACAAGGAACTGTCCGTTTAAAAATTGTTTTAATCTAAAATTTGTTTTAGCTTAAAAGCAGAATGTTACTGAATCAGCAGTATCCAGTAAACAAAAGGATGCTACTAAAGGAACACTGTGATCCTGTTTCCTAATGTGGGGGGTCCTTTCATCATCCTAGAGCTGTTGGTGAGGACCCACCAGAGGGCAGGAGGGTGGATCAGGAGAAGGCAGCTCAGGGACCAGCCTGGTTAAGGCGTCTTCCAGCAGAATATTGTTATGATCATATTCCATTGGAAATAGACATAAAAATCTTAAGTGTTTAGGATAAATAATAAATAATTTTTTATCCAAGTGACCCACAAATCAGGGGTAACTTTGTCCTGTTCTGAGAGCTGGCAAGGAGGATAATTTGATATTCGGTATTGCCAAACCCAGTCTCTTGTTACTAAGACAAAGTGACTGAGACAATTATGATTAATATCCCCTGCTCCTCTGACTAGGGTTACAAACACTACAGCTAATTCACAGCCAACCCTCTCCGGATGGGCAGGGCCTAGGGGACAGTGAGCACTGTATCTAAACAGTCTGGGCTCTGGTCACAACCCCCGTCATCACTGCTAGCTTTATCCATCCTGGGGACTTCTGGGGCCCAGATTGAGAAGACAGGGGTGTGGATGACTGGTGCTGAGGTGACCTCATCCCATAAGGTGTGGGCAGATGTGGGCATGTCCTATGGGTAAAGACTACGGACATTACTTCAAAACCCAAATACAAGCCAGGCGTGGTGGTGCACATCTGTAATCCCAGTGCTTGGGAGGCTGAGATAGAAGGATCGCAGGTTCCAGACCAGCCTCAGGAACTTAGAGAGACTCTAGCAACCTAGCAAGACCCTGTTTCAAAACAAAAACTAAAAAATGGGTTGGGGGGTGTAACTTGGAAGAAGAACGTCCCTGGATTCAATCTCCAGTACCCCTCCCCCGGCACACACACACAACAATTACAGTCAGGTGTGGTGGCATACGCCTGTAATTCCAGTACTTGGGCTGAGCCAGGAGGAATGCAGATTCAAAAACAGTCCCAGCAGCCGGGCATGGTGGCGCATGCTTGTAATTCCAGCATTGGGAGGCTGAGACCAGAGGATCCGGGTTCGAGGCCAGCCTCAGCTACCTAGTGAGGCACTCTGCAACTTAGTGAGACTCGGTTTCAAAATAAAGAATAAAAAGTAGGGCTGGGGGTATAGCTCGGAGGTAGAACGCCCCTGAGTTCAATCCCCAGTAGTACCAAAAAAAAAAAAAAAAAAAACAGTCCCAGCAACTTAGTGAGGCTCTCAGCAATTTAGTAAGACCCTGTTTCAAAATATAATAATAATAATAATTATAATAATAATTATAATAATAATTATAATAATAATAAAAAGGGCTGGAGGTATAGCTTGGAGGTAGAACGCCTCTGGGTTCAATTCTTAGTACTACACATGACAAAACAAAACAAAACCCAATTACATTCCAATGTCATCTCAAAGATCACGGGACCACAAATGGGGACTAAGAATCACCAAATCCCCATCATCACTGCTAGCTTTATCCATCCTGGGGATTTCTGGGGCCTCGACTGAGAAGACAGGGGTGTGGATGACTGGTGCTGAGGTGACCTCATCCCATAAGGGCCCAGAGCTAGGCTAAAGGCTCTAATGCTTGATGGACAGCCTCCTGGGTCCAGGAAGGATTCAGTAGGCTGGTCCTGCATTTCTCAATATGGCCAACAGGGGTCGCTCCACCCTTGTCTTGCAACTGAAACATTTGGTTTGAATGTCATCTCTTCAATTTAGACACATTTTTTTAAAGGCTTTTCCCTGGGGAACGGTACATCCTCACCAAAACCTGTTTTCACCCCCCATTCAGCCCCACTGGGTGGCCAGTGTTTTTTGTTTTGTGGTACTGGGGATTGAACCCAGCGGCATTCTACCTCCGCGCTACACCCCAGTCCTGTTTTTTATTCTTTATTTTGAAACAGGGCCTCACTAAGTAGCTGAGGCTAGCCGAGAACCTGGATCCTCTGGTCTCCGCCTCCCAAATGCTGGGAGTACAAGCCTGTGCCACCACGCCCGGCTGGCCAGTGTTTTTGTAGGAGACCCTGAGCAACTCTTCAACCTAGCACTTCACTTGGCTCCCCATCAGTCTCCAGGACAATGAGGCAAGGGCCTGCTCTCCTAGATTGCTTAAGAATCTCCTAGGTAGCTTCCAGGGAATACAGGAACCAATTTTGGGCCATGAGGTAAATCACAACCAAAGGGGATGAGGCTATAGGAGTCTGAGTCTTTGGCTCAGGAGAAAAGAAACAAAAGGGTCTGTGGAGCATTCGCTGTCGGTAGGAACCTTTCGTCCTGGGCTGGCCGCCTGCTCACCCGGCCCACGGCAACACGTGACCTCGTCATTTTGCTTTCTCCAAACCCCTTTTCCAAAGCACACTCACCTGGTCTTCCCTCTACCTTCCTGTGGGCTCCTTCTTCTTTTTGTGGCTGATTTCTCTCTGTCAATGCCTTACACATAGATGGTCTTCAAGGCTCAATTTTGGGTCTTCTTCTCACCCCCAATTTCTCCTTCAGCCATCTCAGCCCCTCCAAAGGCCTTAATGCTGACAATTCCCCAAACTTCCATCTCCAGCACAGGCCTGTCCCTCCAGCCCCACACCCTTGATCCACTGGCTACCAGCCACCAATTCCCCCATGTCTGTGGAGGACTCCCCCACAACATGTCCGTAGCAGATGTCTGTGGAGCTGCAGATCCCTCACCATATCCCTTCTCACTGCCAACTTCTGCAGTTATTTGCCTAAGAGCTTTCTCTGGCCACCAAGGCCTGTTTTGCCTACTGGGGCATCAGGCCAAAAGTGCCGGGGAATTAAGCACCTGCCCCCACCCCAGGAGAATCCCTCCACCAATGATGGCCGGAGTGTATAAACATCCCTTCCGGGCCCAGACGACTCTGAGGTGCGCATTCTGCATCCTGCCGCGTTCCCTCTGCAGTGGCCCAGTCCCCAAGAGGTAACGTTTGCACAACTCGCCCTTTATTGACTAATCTCCTTTTTCTGTGTCCCTTTACCCATTCCTTGATGGTGTTTCCATCACTTGCCAAATAAACCACTTGTCTATGCATTCTCATCTTGAGATCTGATTCTAGCTAAACCCAAAACCACTGTCCAAACAGAACATGCTCTCTCCTCCTCCCATTCTTTCCTGTTGCCCTGATTGCACCCCAACCGTCTCAACTCCTCCTGCTCCCTACTCTCCACTGCTCCCCACCTCCCAGCCATCACCAATTCCTGGAGCCCCCCTCCCGACCCCCTGCCCCAGTCTCAGGTCCTTATCATCTCTCCCACATCTAGCTACAGCCTCATTCCTATCCTGGTTTTGCCCCATCCAGCCTGCCTCTCTTCAGTGCAATGAGAGAGATCCTTTAGGAACAGGGTTCAGGCCATGTCACTCCCCATCTGCCTCCCTCCCCCATCTACCAGCCCAAACGACCTTTTCATGCCCTCTCAGTCTCTGAGGCTAATAATCAGACTCTGCCTTCTGCCAGAATTTTTCAATGTATCTTCCAAATGCTCCAGGTCTCCAGGTGGCCTCCCCTCTTCCCAAGGGCCTCCCGGAGTGCTCCTACCTTTATCTGCATGCCTAGCCCATTCCCCGCCTCAGGCTCTGTGCCCAGCCCTGTGGACACAGGGAAGTCACTCTAGCACAGAACTGTGACCCTCGGATCCCTCCCAACCCAGGCCCCAGACAGGCCATGGCTTGCCAGATCTCCTCTGCCCATTTCTTCATAGGGCACAGGATTTCAGGATCTCAAAGACCTCCATAGGGATGGGATACATGAGAGAAATGCCCAGGAGTCTGGGCACACTGGCAAGACTGGACCCAGAGATAAGAAGAGCTGGTTAGGATAAGATCAGAGGGCAAGGACAGGGTGTGACCCTCCCCTCTCCCAGTCTCCCAAGAGGAAGGTCTGTGTCTCGAGGAAGGCTGGAGGACAGGTAGGGAGCTGGGGGCAACACTTACAGCCCACATGTAACAGGACTTGGTGGCGTAGGTGCCAGGAGTCGCGGTGGAAGCAGGCGTAGAGGCCACTGTGGCCCAGATCCAGGCCTCGAAGCACCAGCTGAGAGCCATTGAGCAGGTCAGGGGCCAGATCTGTCCCGTTCACCCGCCACGTCACGGCTGAGTCCCAGTTTGCTGTCCCGCACGGCAGTGTCACATCTGAGCCCAGGCGCTCATATTGCACGTGGGGTGTCTCTGCGGGGGCAGGGAGGGCACAGGGCAAAATTCACAGATCAGGCCCTGACTGGACCCTCAGGTGAGTGTGCCCAGGCAAGACCCGGTGAGGACGCAGTGAGATCCCGCCAACAGGCTCTGTGTGACCGACCACGTGAGTCTCGAGGAGGTGGCGTGCGTGCAGAACTTCTCTGTATGCAGGTATGTGAGCATCTCCCACATTGTGTTTGTGTATATGTACAGGGGCTCTGTGTGTGTGTGTGTGTGAGTGTGTGTGTGTGTGTGTGTGTGTGTGTGTGTGTGTGTGTGATTGTAAGTGCTGAGAGGGGTCAGTTCTCAGTGAAAATCCAGGCCCTGGGTCCTAAAGTTTTCCTGACTCCCATAACCCGAATTTCTTGCCACCAACAGGTCCAACCCCAGGGGCTCCACTCCTGTACCCCTTTCTCTATCTCTATTTCTCTCCCCTATCCTTGTCTTTCTGTCCTCTCTCTCTTTCCCCATCTCTCTTCCAGCTTCTCTCCCTCTCCCCAACTGTCTGCCACCGCACCCCCGCCCCAGCTCTGCCCTCTCAGCCATGCAGGGCCTGGGCAGTGGACGAAGGATGAACAGGCAGGTCATGAAGTAAACCCTGGGGAACCCCTGGCAGTTGTCAACTTCCTCCTTTCAACCGTGAGGCAGAAAACACTGAGGGGGGGGGGACTGAATGAGGTTCTGACCATTCCTCTCTTGCCCCCAGGAGGGGCCTTGTCAAAGCCAAAAAGCAAACCCCAGCCCTGGCCTCAGCAACCCAGGCGTGATGGACTGAGCCCAGGAGACTGGAGATGGAAGGGTGGAAGGGAGCACCTGTCGAGAGGCAGCGCCAGGTGGGGGAGGCGGTGAGTGGGACAGAGAAAGTCAGAGAGGCAGATCCCCAGGCAGCAGCAGAGAGGCAGGCATGCAGAGCCCCATTGGAATCTTAGGACACCCCCGCCCCTCCCCTCGCTTCTCATCCTGCCCCCTGAGCCTGGAAGGACAGATGCTTCCCTCTTTCCCGCCAGCTCTGTGGAGTGAGGTGGGAGGGGAAAGGGGGCAGCAGGGGGGCTGCAGGATCCCTCGTTAACACTCCTTCACATCTCCCCTCCAGAGAGCCACCCTGCTGAGTTGGGGGATTTTCAGAGGCAATTCTGGTTAACGAGCCAATTAAGTTGGGCCAGTGGCCTCTTAATTAGACTTGTTAACACCACCAGGACTTCGAGAGGGGGGGCAGCAGGGATCCCCCTGAGCCCACTGCCCCCTCCCCCTCACTGTAGCCCCCTCCCCAGGACATTTTTCCTCTGTGCTGGAACATCTGTCCCTGTCTGCTGCCTCTTGTCCTGCCTGTGCCAGGGTCTGTCTCCCGGTTTCTCTCCCTCACTGCCTGTCTCGGTCTTGCCCCTCTCTGAGCCTCTCACGGTCCCTGTCAGAGGATAGGGAAGCAGGAAATCCAGGCAGCTCTGACCACTAGTCTATGGGGCCTGGGACCAGCCAAACAGAGGATGAAGGGGCGGAAGGGCGGTGGCTGGGGGCCTTGGAGGCCACAGCTGTGAGGCTGGACCAGAGACTGAATGGGGGCCTCCCCCTGACCAGAGGCCCAGTGTCCAAGACTCAGGCCATCAACCCCCCCCATCCACCAGCTCCGGCCACTGAGCCCCCCTCCAGCCTCCCTTCCAAAAACCTGGAGCTTCCAGGAAACATGCCAAGCCCCTCTCTCTCTCTCTGCAACCCCCCCAAGCAGAGACTTTGCATCCAGCTGCCTGAGGAGGAGGTTGAAAACTGACCGTTGGGGAGGGGGTGTGGCCATCATGGTCCCAGAGGCAACACATTAACACGGATGAACAGCAGCTCAGAACTAACATGGAGCCAGTATGACCCTTCAGTGCTGCGGGGCAGGTAGAGCCACAAGATGAGGAAGCAGTGACTCAACAACACAACAAATACAATGGCAATGGGACAATGCTTTTCCATCACACCATGTCTGCCTCACAAAAGAAATGGAAACACAACCTGACAACAAGGACAAGCCGAGCATGGAAGGGCAGGAGGGAAAACGGGACAACATGATGACTGAAGACAACTACAGGCCACGATGCACAGGGAGCAGCAAACACGACAGCCACAGTGTCACAACTGCTACAGTAACACAACCATGGCAAGCTGCACAGCCATGCAACAAACAGCTCCAGAGACGGCAGTGATTGAATCCTTTGTCTCTGGACCGCTCTCCTCCCGCCCCTGGGTGCCCCTACTGATGTGTTGTCCATTTCAGAAATTAAATCAAGCAGCAGGGGGAGGATGGGGTTCTTGGCCCTGACGCGGTGACAAATGCTCCAAAGGAATCAGCTGTGAAAAGGTTGTTAGAAGCCAGGATGAGAGACAGAGACAGGATGAGGTCATGGACATGGAGAACACAGAGGGACAGAACTGACGGCTCCCTCACACCTGTGCACACAGGCTCACATGGGGACCACATGCCGGAAACAGTCCCCCTGGGCGTCCTCAGCAACTTTACATCGCCACACACGCGGGATGAGGACGGTCACCCACAAAGAAGAACCATCCACAGGGTTCAGTCACACAGGCATGCTGTCCCACTTCAGGGATAGGAACCCCTGGTACAAGATCACAGGCACAAACATAAAGGGGAGGGCACCATCCCTCAGAGGCACGGTTATACTGGGGCAGGGTCTCACAGGGGGAGACAAACACACAAAGAGAAACAGAGAGATATCCTTACATGTGGGGTACAGTCTCAAACACAAGGGGGGAGCAGCATGACACACAGACAATGTCACACACGAGGCACAGCCCATCAGGATACAGACACAGAGAGACCTATTCAAAGAGGGACATGTTCTCGTCCACACAAGAAAATGATCTCACACACTCTCAGAGATGCAGCCTTATGCCAGAGCCCTGTTTTTACACATAAGTACAGACCTTTGCACACAGCGTGGAGACCGCTGGAAGGCCCTGTGCGGGTCAAGTCCGCATCCCTGAGGCTGGCTAGGCTCTCTCTGAGTCTTGGCAAGGAAGAGGCCACAGAAACCTCAACCCACAGCCCTCCTGAATCCTTGGTCTTGAAGGTTGCAGTGCTCAGCTATCAGGGTCCACTCTGCTCCACCATTGAGACCTGGACATGCACCCTCCTGCCTCAGCCCAACCCAGCAGCCACACGAGTTGGAGGGGAGGCAGGACCCAACCAATGAAGGAGCTTCAGAAACCTCACTCAAACAAGTTTCCAGTTCAGGCCTGTAGGATGGGGATGGGGCCTTCTGAGGTGCTGCCTGGAATGCACTAGAGGCTGATGTTCAAGTGAAGAGGGCATCTGTTTCCCCTGCAGGAGTACAGCCTTTTGCTGTGGGAAGGACTCTGCTCTCAGGAGGCAGGGAGGCTGCCAACAGCCCAGACTCCAGCCGTCCCTCCCTCCTCCAGGCATTCCAGCTGGCTGGCCCTCTTTTTTAGTGTACCTGCTCTCTCCCACCTGTCCCCCTGGCTGTCTTGCCATCTCTGACCTCATCTTCCTTCTAGAATAAAGTAAGGGTAGAAGGTGACTAGCACTCTTGTTCATTGTCTTCTATCCATGTACCTCCATCAATCTCTGAAGAAGATTCCCTTTTACCCAAATAAAGTACAGGGACGCGGCTCCTAGCCCCAAACCAACTCCTATTCCACTTGCCTATACCCTCCCTAGTGGAGAAGGAACAGATCATTTCAAACCAAAGACACAATCAGCCTGTGACCACCCAGGTATGATGCAGAAGGCTATGCCTATGAGACATCAGTGGGTCACCCTGCATTTCAGTGTCACATGACTGCATGTCCCTCTGGGTGCTCAAGTGTGACAACGCCAGCGTGTGTGTATGACTCTAGGGTGGTGTCAGTATGCAGCTATGCCAATGAGGATTCGTGTGTAGCTCCAAGAGGGGTCACAGGCTGCTCCCCTGAGCACTCACCCTGCGGACTGTGTCTCTGGGTGTAGACCACGGCAGCGGCAGCAGCAAGCACGGCACAGCAGGCCCACGGAATAGGAGCAGCCATCTGTTGGGAGAAACGGGTGGGAGGGGCAGCATCAGCCCAGGCAGCAACCTCCTGGGGAGCCCCCCTGTTCTCAAGCAAGACTGGGAAATCCCAGCCATAGGGCCAGGGCACCTTGACCCCAAATGCCCTTCTTAATGGGGTGCAGGATCATCTTTCAAGCCATAGAAAGCAATATTACTGGCATCCATAGGCAAAGGTTTGCTAAAATGGTAGAAGGCAACCTACAGTGGTTTGTTGTTCGATTAAGACTGCTGGCTACAAGCCGGGCGTGGTGGCGCACGCTTGTAATCTCAGCATTCGGGAGGCTGAGACCAGAGGATCCGGGTTCGAGGCCAGCCTCAGCTACCTAGTGAGGCACTCCGCAACTTAGTGAGACTCGGTTTCAAAATAAAGAATAAAAAATAGGGCTGGGGGTATAGCTCGGAGGTAGATGCCCCTGAGTTCAATCCCCAGTACCGCCAAAAAAAAACAAAAACAAAAAAAAAGACTGCTGGCTACAGAATGTAGTCAACCACAGGTGAGTTATAGGACCCTGGTAGTGCCAGGGTCAGTGTGTGTGTGTGTGTGTGTGTGTGTGTGTGTGTGTGTGTGTGTGTTTGCACGCCCATGTGTGAGATACTCTGGGGACTGAACCCAGAGGCATTCTACCTTCAAGATATACCCCCAGCCCGATTTTATTTCTTATTTGGAAACAGGGTCTTGCTCTAGGTTAAGAATCTTACTACCTGCTGAGGCTGTCCTTGAACCTTCGATCCTCCTGTCTCAGCCTCCCAATAATCCCACTGGGATTACAGGTATGTACCACTATGCCTGGCCCAGGGCCATTTATCTAAACATATATATATATATATATACATATATATATATGTATATATATATGTGTAATTTTACTGATAAGGTTGGTCAACTAGCTATAAATATCACAAATGAAAAGGGTAATGTTTAACTTACTTGGAGGTCTGTACTTCTCCAAATCAACCTGAATGGAAGCCTCCCCCCTCTGCTGTGCACCTCAGGGAGAAAGCCTGAAACCTATGCTCAGGAGACCCTTGGATCTGTTGTTGGTCCCTACCACCCTGCCATGCATGAGCTGGGCCCCTAGGCGCTGGGAAACTCAGAGCTGCAGGGTACCATGATAGTGGTACATGAACTAGGCCAGATGTGATTTGTAATTTATTGTATACCAATGATCAGGATAAAATGAGGAGTGTGTGTGTGTGTGTGTGTGTGTGTGTGTGTGTGTGTGTGTGTGTGTTGTTGCTGGCAATTGAACCCAGGGCCATTCTAGCTCTGAGCTATACCCCCCCAGCCCAATTTTTATTTTTATTTGGAAACAGGTTCTCACTAAGTGGCTGAGAGCCTCACTACGTGCTGGGGTTTTCCTCGAAACTATGATCTTCCTGTCTCAGCCTCCCAAGTACTAGGATTACAGGTGTAACACCACCATGCCTGGCAAGAATTTTCATATATAAGTCCTCATCAGGGACCTGAGACCATTCTTCACCCTAGACGTGTGCCTGCAGGAGCCTGAGACCTCCCCTCAGGCCGGCAAATGCACATCAGTGTCTACACATACCCATAAGGGTGCACAAAGTACCCTTGGGACGTGTCCCCAGAATCCAGGAAGGATTGAGTGGTCCCTACCTGGTGTTCTGCCTCCTAAGATAGGTCCAACTGCTGCCAGCCCTCCTCCCAACACAAACACTCACACCTGAGGGGAAGGAAATAACCATTTCTGGCAGAACGGGCCCCAAATGTGACAACTTCCCCTTACTGGTTTGAGGATGGAGAGGGACTGTCAACCACAGAGAAGCAGAGACCCAGAGACACACACTGAAAGACGCTACCAGACACACTGAATCAGGGCCACTGCTAGAGACACAGCCAGCTTCGCAGCTGAGACATGGCCAGAAACTGATCGAGTAGCCAACACAGAGCCCTGAAGAAACAGCTCCACACACAGCAGAAGCATCCTAGAGACTGTTAGAGGGACCATCAGACAAGGTGGATCTAACCAGACAAGCAGCCAGAGAAATGGTCAGAAAAGAGCCAACATGACCAAAGGAGTTGCTACAAACACCGTAAAAGATTCAGCCAGACACAAGCAGACACACTGCCAGAGAACGAGCAAGGAGCACAGGCAGAGAGCTAGAGACACTGTCAGAAAGAGCGCCAGAGAAACTGTCTGACACACAAGCAGAGAAACACCAGAAAAACTGATAGACACAAACAGGCAGACACCCAGACACCCAGCTAGGGAAGAGCCAGAGCCACAGGCACAGCCAGATGCTCAGTCAGGAAGTATCCACACCACTAAAACACTGCCAGAGGCACCCTCAGACATACAGCCAGAGACACTGCTAGAAACACTGCCAGAGAAACAGCCGGACACACAGCCAGAACAACTGACAGACACACTGCCTGTCGGTAAGATATTTGTCTGGGTGTACCCAGAGAAAGTGCCAGAGACACAGCTAGAGACAGAGCAGACATGGCTACGGCAGAGGGGGACAAAGCTGGAGCTCAGCCTGCAGCAGCTGGGATGGGGACTGAAGGGACTCTGACTTCCTGCAGCTCCTCTATAGGAAAGGGCTCCTGCCTGCCCTTTGCCACCTTCCAACCTCCCTAGGAAAGTCCCTCCTCAGGCCCTGCCTGTCCTCCCAGACACAGCTGCAGGTGCTCTGACTGCCCCTCCTGGCACAGCTCCTCTCTCAACCTCCCTTCCCACACTGTGACTCCTTGGGGCCTTAGCTACCACTTGGCCTGGCTCCTTCTGCCCCTCAGCCACTCCCCATCTTCAGCTACCTTTCAGTCCTAGAAGATTAAGACAATGACCAAAGTCACACAGCCAGCAAACTAGGAAACAAACCTTGGCCTGAATTCAGAGCTGGTTCTGGGAAGGAGAGACAGGCTAGAGGCCTACCTGGCTCCCTACCTTCACCCTTGCTAGTAGCCCTCAGACCATCCCCCTCTGTCTCCACCATCTGTCCACGCCTCTCTCCTCACAGTCAGGAAGATCTTCTACCTCAATGCCAGGTCCACTGCCTACCACAGGAGCAGGATCCAGGGCACCAGGGGCAGGGAGACTCAGGTGGAGTGGACGGAGGTTAGATCACAGGATTGGAGTGCCAGAGGAAGAAGAGGAGTCGATGGCCTCTGCTCCCAGCTCCTTCTGGGTCCCAGTCAGGTGGGAGGGGGGAGATGGCCAGACATGCACACAAGCACATCACCCCCATGAGCGTGTGCACACACACAAATGCTCAGGCCCCCGCAGGGGGAGGGGTGGCTTCTTCATCAAAGTCGCCTCCATCAGCCCGATGAGTTACTGTAAGGGCCGGGCCCTGGGCCAACGAGGCTGCAGCCACGGGAGACCGGCGCTGCTGAGAGAGAGCTAGTGCTGCAGAGAGTGGGGGTGGGGGACCAAGACAGACATTGCAGGGTCGGGGCACCCAGAAAAGGGAGAGACCTGGGGAGGGGAAGTGGAGAGGCAGAGCACTGAATGGAGACCCAGAGAGAGAAGAACAGAGATAGGAATGGAGAGGGACACAGGGAGGAAGATTGGGTGCATGGAGACAGCAGACCTTCTAGGGAGAGGGAGAGACAGACCCAGAGGGTCTCTGTGCCCCCCCCCCACCGCATCTCAGGGAGCTCATCCAGGTTCTCTAATGAATGGGGGAGGAATCTGTGCAGTAGCAAGAACTGGTGTGAGGTAAGAGCAGGGCCCTCCAAGGGCTGGGGGATTCCCCCTCGGAATCTAGAAGGAAAGCCTATTCCTGCCCCTGCCTCTGCTGATCTGGACAGCCCTAGGCCAGTTTCACTCTCCCC
>PVLC010036213.1:0-15873 GCA_004027655.1 Graphiurus murinus
CTATATACCATCAAGTCTTCAGCAATCAGTGGTTAAGCTCCTACTCAGTGCCAGGCTCTGCATCACCACCCTGCAGCTGTTTATCTCATCAGCTCTCGGTGGCTCTGCCCTCTCTGGTTTCAGCCCATCATCTCTCTATCAGCAGGCAGTTGAGAATCATAACTTCCATGTCTCCACTGATTGCAGGACCCACCGTATAGATAAGCTGTGACTGAATAATCAGTTCCACTGGAAATGGCAGGTGGGGGGATTTCAGAACAGTTTCTGCTACAATAGAATATGGGGTTTAATATGATTTGAAGTTCAATGCCAGTAGAGGCAGGGTTACACATGCAAATGCCTTCAGGGGACACATAGATAAGATAATTGCATGAGGAGACCAGGTGTAAGAAGCCAGGGTGGCTGGGGGCCCACCTGAACAGGGGAGAAGAGAATATGGCCTATCTAGAAAAGCAGACTATCTCTTTTGGATTCTTATGTTAAAATCTTGGTTTTAAATTTTGGTTAAAAAAAAAAAATTCAGTCTTAAAAATTATACCATGAATGTAAAATTATACCTTATGAACTAAATAAAGCATATCCATAAGCAAAATTTCAGCCGCCAGCTACCAATTTGCACCCTCTGCTGAAAAGGTTTGAGTCATTAATGTGGATCCCATGAGGCTGATTATTTCCTGCCAGGCTCTGTGCTCACGCTTCACGTAGCTGCCACTGGGTTAATGATGGAAGGTGGATAAGAAGTCCCAGGCTGCGAGTTTTCCGTGTTAGGTTTGGTTTACAGAAAGAAACAAGTAGAGAGTGCAGGAGGCTTGCCCGAACAGACTGACAACCCTTCCATAGAAATATCACTCTAACAAATTTAAGGGATACTTTTTAGTGATAACTAGTATCTCCTTTTAAATACAGGTACAATTGAAGTCCCCATGCAGATGAACTGCAGCATCCAGCCACAGGTAATCCAGGGCTTATCACTGCTTTTCAGTCTTACTAAATTGCATTGTGATGCATTTTTGCTTCATCCAATAGACTGTCTCATGTTTTAGCCCCAACTCCCAGCTCCTCAGAATGTGTGAGTATAGCTTAGTATGTTTCAGAACATAGACTATGGAGCCAAATACACCCTTCACTAACTGTGTGATTTTAGATGAGTTACTTACCTTCTCTCTGCTTCAATTTCCTTATCAGAAAAATGGTCATGATAATAGTGCCTTCACCTCAGGTTTGTTACGAGATTAAAATCATGACTGGCACAAAGTAAACACTCTGTAAAAGTATTTAAAATTGCTTCTCAATACTTTCTTTTTATATACTTTTATGTATTTTTAATTATTATTATACTATTATACATCATAGTGAGATTCAACATGATACAAACATACATGCATACATCACACGGTGTATTTCTCTGTGTATCCCGCCCTGTTCCCTCTCCTCCCACCCTGTACTTGTACTTGTTAATAAGATGAGTAGTGATACCTTCATATCTGGATGTAACATTATTTGAACTGTTTCCTTCCTCAGTCCTCCATTTTCCCCTCCCTGCCTCCCTCCTTCAATCCTCTTCCATGCGGTATTGCTCTATTCTGAGAGGAAACATTTGTATCCCCCTCCCTGCAAAACAAAAACAAAACCAAAAAACCTTTGTCCTGGGCAGCTATTCTTTGAATGTTGTTTGGTCTTTCAGAACAGAGGACTGTCTGTACAGCTACGTGTATAGCTGCTGTAACATCTTGCTAGGAGGGTCTCTCCTCTGGGGACTTTCATTTCCATCTCACCACATGGTTCTGGTCAGCACTTCTTAGAGAACCCAAGTCTTGCTTCCTTTTCCCATACCCTGCCTGTCTACAGACACTTTAAAATCCACTTGAATGCTATAGACCAATCATTTGGCAAAGTAAACAGTGATTTCTTCACAGGAGACTTCTCTGGGATCTGTGGTGTTTTGACCATCTGCAGCTATGGAAACAGCAAATGAAGTGTATGGGTCATTGGAATGCTTTTAACTCGTGCTTCCTGTGGCAGAGACTACTAATTGCTTCTCAGTAACCTTCCCCCCCACCCCCTTTTTTAAAAAAAGTTCATCTGAGCACATCACTGGCTCCACTAGAACATTTCCCTTGCAGCTTACAGTTGCCATGTGAAAGCTTTGGCTGAAGAGATGGAAACAGGAATGCTCTGTGTACCTACCAAGAATTCTTAATGGAAAGATACCGATCTTTCTTTCAATCCTTCCTCTATCATGATACCTTGATGTGAATATAATGGTTGGAGCTCTAGCAGCTATTTTAGACTATGAGGGCTAAGACAGTAATTCTTAAAATGTAGACTGAACACACACATAGGATAAAAACATTGTTGAGAAGATTCACAGGATCCACCCTTATTCAGTCACCTATATACATTAAAGCCTTGAATTTTCTTCATATACCTCAACCAAAACAATATCTTGCAGCAGACTCAGATATGAGATATGAGATTCAAGTTATCTTCTATTAAGCCAGATAGGGATATATAAAAATACAAAAAGCTATCTTTTCACTATTTTTTGTTTAGAAAATATAAATATTTTCATAAATCTGTTGTTAACATATTAGATAATAGGTTTAGAATTGTTTCAAATGAATTGAATAAAGTTCTAGCATTTGGCTAGAATTTTTTTATAGGTAATGATCAATGCCTGTAATCCCACTACTTGGGAGGCTGAGACAGGAGGATCACAGGTTTTGAGGCCAGCTTCAGCAATTTATCAAGGTCTCAGCAACTTATTGAGACCCTGTTTCAAAATTTAAAAAAATAGAACTTGAGATATACCTTCGCAGTAGAATGCCCCTTTGGCTCAAATCTCCCATACCACAATATTTTTCTCAGTTTTAAATTCTAATATAGTAATACACATAAAGAAAAGTTCTTTGAAAACCACAATAATTTTTAAGGGTGTAAAGAGATCCTAAGACCAAAAAATTTGAAAGCTGGTCTAGTCCCACACTCTAGAAATAGTAGAGAGATGAGTTACAAAAAGCTAGAATTAATGTCAACTTCTTTTATGTGAGGAAAAAGTAAACTTATGTGTCAGCCACTATCATTAGAGGTGTGACTGTTACATAAAGCCAAACTAAACTGACCAAAGTATGTTATATGCATGTATAAATGTATAATAATGAATCCCACTATTATTCATAATTATAATAAACCAATTTTAAAGAGTAGGTAAATTTTAAAAAGCCAAACTAACTCTGTGTGTGTGTGTGTGTGTGTGTGTGTGTGTGTGTGTGTGTATGGTATTGGAGATTGAACCCAGGGGCATTCTATCTATGAGCTACACTTCCAGCCTTATTTTATTTTTTATTTGGAAACAGGCTCTCACTAAGTTGCTGAGAGCAAAATAACTTTTGGCAGATCCATTTGTATTTTTTTGTATTTGAATTGAGACCCTGGCTAAGAGCAAATGACTATGGAAAGCTGAAGGTGTTCTGTGTACTCCCTGGGTTGAAAGCTCTGTTTTAAACAAGACAGTATAAGCTGGGTATGGTGGCTCATGTCTCTAATCCCAGGACTTGGTAGGCTGATTGCAGGAGGATTGCAGATTCCAGGCCAGTGTCAGCAACATAGTGACACCCTTAGCAACTTTGTGAGACCCTGCTTCAAAAAAAGGGGGGGGGAGGGGCTGGATGCATAGCTTGGGGATAGAATTCCCCTGGGTTCCATCCCCAGTACCCAAAATAAATAAATAAATAAATAAATAAATAAATAAATAAATAAATAAATAAATAAATAAATAAATAACAATGTGAGGGTACAGTCCTGGCCCTTCTGATGTCTAAAATGTCACAGATGTCTCAATTGGTAGGTTTTGCAGAAGCTCTATATCCAGTTAGTCCTTCCTGACTCCACACCCAATTTTAAGGGAACAGAACTGGCCCCAGAGCCTGGTCTTGGTGTAGCCAGGGTGAGGTAAGGAGGGCCTTGTGTGTCTGAGGACCAGGTCGGGTCACATGGCTTCGAAGAAACCCTTGGCAGAGTGCCTAAGACCGGGTGGGGTGGCTCAAAGTCCACCACGCCACCAGGCAAGTAGCCCTCAGTCTCCCAGGCACCTCCTCTGTGTTTCCTGACTTCACAAAAGACACACAAGAATCCCAGCAGCTGGTCACTGCCAAGAAGTGAAGGGCATGGACTCTAGGGCCGTGGGAAAGAAGGACAGGGAGGCCCTCCTATTCTGCCCACAAACCTAAGGAGAATTCAGAGAAAACAATAGCAAAGGCATCCTGTGAGGCAAAACCCATTTTTTGCACTCAAAGGAAGAGACTCTGGCCTGCCGTATAAAGCTCATGCAGTCCCCCTTCATAGCAAAAGATGTGATCAAATGAGCTGGACTTCCTGTAATTCACAGGCTTTAACTGACCAGGTCTAAGTTCAACTTGCTACTGGAATTTAAACCCAGTTTTTGTTGAATACTTGGTAGAGGTGGAACAGATAGCTTTCTATTTTTGCAAGTCTGTTTTAAGTACTACATTAAAAAATTAAAACTCTCTTGGGAATAATATGGACAATTTGCTTTCTTTTATGGCTCACCTTAAAATGCAGCAAACACTGTAGTTTCCTCCAGTTGAGAGTTTCTTCTCTATTTTATTTTGTAACAGGTCCCTCTAAGTTGCTGAAGGTCTTGTTAAGTTGCTGAAGCTGGCCTCACCCTTGCTATTCTGTCTCAGCCTCCCAAGTACCAGGATTATAGGCAAGCATCACCAGGCCCAGTGACTTTCTTCTCTTGCTTTACATTACTATTAAGAAATGACTCTCTGTTCACAGCTACTTAGTAAGGCCTTCCACAACCTAGTGAGACCCTGTTTCAAAATAAAGAATAAAAATAGGACTGGGGTATAGCTTGGAGATAGAATGCCCCTGGGTTCAATCCCCAGTACCACAAAAAAAAAGAAAAAAGAATCTCTGAGAATCTCTGTTCAGCACACAGCACAGTGGCCTGCTGGGGAGAGTCTGGGGCAGACCTTCTATGATCTGTTTGTCACCAGCACAAAGTCACCATGCTTCCTCCACAGATAGGTTTCCTGAGGCCCTTCAGTAAGACCAACACAAATTATTTGGAAGAGATCATTAAAATTGTACAATGGCAGAAATTCAATATTCAAACATAATAAGTTTAATTAAGGGTTTTTTTTTAAAGATAATATAGTATCTGGAAAAGCATTTATGGGAAGATATCTGAGTGTTTGTTGAGAGAATGTACCTTAAAAAATAGATTTAGATGACTGGTTTCTTCTCTAACTCCCCATATAGAAGCTGCTTTGTTACAACTGAAAGGCACCATGCAGGCATCTCTGAGGAGCTCAGCCAGAGACCAGGTGCATGTCACCAGGATGTGCAGAGCCCCAAACTGGGGGTCGTTTCCTTACTCTTCTCCAGCTTCCAAGCTGCCTCTCAGATGGTGATATTTGTTGTATTGAGCTGTGTAGGTTGCTGACCATGCATTCCCCCAACAGGCCCTGGAATGTCCAGGACACAGAGGCGGTGAAGGACAGAGGCAAAGTGTGGTGGGTATGATTTAATGTGGTGTGGTGTGGTGTGGTGTGTGAGTGACAGAAGGTGGCCAGGATGGCCTCTTAGCAAGAGTCATGGATTTGTAAGGATTAATTTATAAATTCCTCATTGGGTTCATCTTTTATAACTACATCTTTCCTTCCCCCTTTAAAGAAAAACATAGAAATTGAATTTGGTCCTGAGTAAGATATCCTCGCCTAGGATTAAGAAGCAAATATAGAAATAAAAGGAGAGTAGTCTAAAGATCCTTGTTGCTGAGCCCCTGTCTCCTGCTGTCTCTAGCATTTTTTGTCCTCTTGCCTGAGAATGAGGTTCCAGAAGGAACTCCCTTTACTGCTGGACTCTCAGATATGTGCACAGTTAAATTTGTTGATCTCAACAGCTGCAGCAGAAGCTGACAGATATCGACATTTAGAAAAAATGCTGCAGGCCAGATAAAATTGAGATTAAACCAGAGCAGCTCTTTGGGCCAAAGGCGCCCCTGCTTCCCAAGTCTGGCTGACAAAGCACTGCATCAAAGTGTATTAGATGCTATCAGGGAATTATTGCTAGTGTTCTTAGGAATGATATTGGAGAAAGAAAATAGGGCTAGTTTTAGGAAATACATGCAGAAGTATGTAGGGATGAAGTATTGATGTTTGAAACTTATTTTCAAATGATTCAGCAAAAAATATACACACATAAACATAGATGGTTGAAGGATACAAATATAAAAATGTTAATTATTAGGAAATCTAGGTGGTGAGTAGAAATCTACTCCTTCAAAGCTTTTTATATTTGAAATTCTTTTATAATGAAAATCAGGGGAAATAATATTTATTATGTTTTATCATCAACTATCAATGTGAAATTACTTTATTATAAAAATCAGTATCTGTCGAATATAGTAAATTTGAGCCTATTGACTAAGTGAGATAAGGAATTGAATTTCTGAATCTGATGAGCTTGAATGGTCAAACCTTTGACTAGAACTGACCATGATGAAGAAAGTATTAAGACTCTCCACAACACGGTGACATTCCAACTGCTCTAATATAAATGTCTGTTATACTGACTTTGACACAGGGCAATATTCTTAGCTTTTTGTCCAGTCATTCAGACTTTAAGCACCTGCTATGAGCCCTAAAATTAGGCACTGGGCATAATCTGCTCCCAAAGGGTTTCCAGACCATAGAGGATCTACACATGGGAAAAAATGTGGGCAGAGCAGTGAGACCCCAAAGATTCAGGGGGACACAAAGACCAGAGGAGAAACAAAGGAAGCAGTTGTCATTTCAACTGGCCATGAAGAAGGGCCAGCAGACAGGATTCCAAAGGCAGCATAGCATCTAGGGTGCTGGCAAGAAAGCTGAGGCACACTCAAGAGGCAGTGATGAAGGGGAGCTTGCTGAAGGGATGACTTAGAAGTGTGGGCTTTTGCTGAATCATTTGAAAATAAATTTCAAACATCAATACTTCATCCCTACACACCTCTGCATGTATTTCTTAAAACTAGGCCTATTTTCCTTCTCCAATAAACAGTGAAAGGACCAGCTATGGGGACCCATGACCACCCGGAAGCCTAAAAGGAGCAAGAGGAAGGGGCACTTGTAGAACTAAAGAAAGCATGTGTGGCTTTAGCAGAAGGATATTGCCAACCTGTAGTGATCTAACAGGAAAGTAAGTATCCTGACCCTGACCTCCACTCCACCCTCTCCTCTCCCACAGATGCCTCTCGTTGGCTGAGCCTCACAGGAAGCTAGGGAGCCAGGTGATGCAGTCCCTGGAGTTCAGCCCCCAGAGGCAGAGAGTAAGGCAAAGAAGGTCAGCGTAAACAATATTACTCAGCAATTATGCTGGAGCTGAGCTTTGAAATAGGCCTAAGGAGACAGAAGGGTGGAGAGTTGTCACTAGAGGAAAGCAAAGGACATGCTATGCAGAGGGAATAGCATAAGCCAAGGCAGAAAGCAGACTCACGTGCTCAGAAATTATAGGCTTCTCAGAATGAGCTAACTATTTTATCAATACAATAAAGAATTTTTTTCATAATCTCTCCCCCCTCCTCTCTTATTTACTCTGCCTTAGGTTACCTTTTACCATTCTGGCATATATATATATATATATGCAAAATAGATGGTTTTTAAATTTCTTGATAGTTGTGGTTGGCATCATTCTTTTGAAAGTTATTTTGATGTGGTTTTGTTGGTTTGCTTGTTGTTGTATGTGCTGCGTGACCTCCCACTCCCCCTGGATTTTAAACTTCTTGAAAGCAGAAATGAGGTTGGATTCAGCATCTTGTACTCTGCATATTGTAAATAATGACTATTTGATGACTGATTTACAGGCAGAGTAAGAATTGCGTTCGTGTTCTTCAATCTGAGAAACTTAGCCATAGGAACTAGTTGTAACTATAGTTTTAGTAGAGTGAAGATTAATTATAAATAAGGGTATCTCATATAGCGATTTCCAGTCTGCTTAAATAGGAAGATCTCGGAGTGCAGAATATCTTGACAGAGTGCACATACTATTAGGCTTAACAGACACTAATTAAATAACGACAAAAAGTTATTCTGAATTCATATATATTTATAATTTATTAATCAAAGCATCCACATTCATTCAAAAATAGTTGCATGTATTATTCAGTGATCATTTGATGCTTCTAGTCCATATGAATCTTCGAACACTTTGCAATAATTCCATAGTTAAGAGTTTTCCAATTAATTATAAGTGACAGATACTCTGCTCAAATTAGCATCATTAAAAAGGGAATTAATTAATTAACTAATAAGACACTCCAGATTTGGCTCTAGTTTTAAATAAGGCCCAACCCAGGCATTCCATGGTGTTACCATGCCTTTCTCTCCCTCTCTCCCTATGAGCTTCCCTCTCTCCTCTGTTGGCTACATTCTCCACCTGGTTTTCCCATGTTGGTGGCAAAGATGGACACAAGTAATTCTGTGGGTGGTCTGTCCTTACAGACAGAAAAAAGGGATCCAGGAAAAATGGAGCAGCCCCTTTCTCACTCGGCATCAGTCCTCCATTGTGGGTCTGCATTGTCCTGAATGAGTTCAATGCTCATTCCCACACCAAAAATGGATGCAAAGGGGAAAAAAAAAACCTGACCCATTAACAAAGATTATGTGACCACCTGTGAGGGAGGGTTTGATGGGGAATATAGCTAGGGCTGCATATATCACAAAAATGCTGAGCAGATTAACAAGTAGCAGATGGGTGTTACTGTAATCCACAGGCTATGAATGATAACTCTGTGTCCCTTTTCTTCTTCCTTTTCCTCATTTATTCATAGATTTCTTAAACATTCACTATATATCAGGTACTATAAGAAGACAGGCTGGTGAACTACAAAGCCTAGTAGTATTTTATAATCCCTTATCTGATTATTGTTTGCAGTGATTCATATATCCCTCAAAAAAAAAAAAAAAACCCTATAATCTCTATTTTAATCCTATAGTTTGTTTTACCTTTCCTGTGTATACATTCATTCAGCTAGTATTTATTAAACAATTAAACGAATGACTAAATAAAACAGTGAGTACAAATCTAAGATCTAAAATTATTTTTGTTTTTACTTACCAACATCTAATTTAAGAATTGTTTATTCTAAAGCTGAATAACATTGTAATCATTCAAAATAAATTTCCAGGACTACAGTTACCTGTCAACATTTGTGTTTATTGCAAAAAAAATAATACAATTTTTACCAGAAGGAACAAGATGAAAATGATCTTTATGTCCATTTTTAGTAACTTTGTGATTAAAAAAAAAACCCTCAGTCTCTCATAATATAAAATATTTAGTAGATTATTTTTAGTCTTGAATAATTATATTGTACCTTTATCTCAGTAGTGAGGTTTTAAAATAGTTATTTTTACAAGCGTGAACTGCATATTTTGTCCATAAGTATGAGTTATAATATTTGAATTTAATGCCTTAATATAATTTTTTTGAATTTATAGAAAAGACTGTACTCTGTTAACCTTTTTAATATTCTGTTCTCTCATTGGCTACCTATCTTCAACCTTTCTTCCATATTTGTAGGAATTGTTTCAGGAGGAGGAGGAATGGAAATGCCAGCCAGTCAGAAACCAGAATATTAAAAAGGTCAACATCATACAGTTTTCTGCTATAATTCATAAAGATATTAAACATCCAATATTTCATCTCATGACCAAGATTCTAATGAGAACAGAAAATGGTACAACATTAATTCATCTTTGTGACAAATATTGTAATGAGAAAGGAAGTATACAAGCTACAAATATTTGGTTATCATTTTAAAAGTATCTTATATCCTTTATAATGTAATGAAAGTAAATTTATACTTCCTAAAGTTGAGTCCTCTCATTAAATACTTACTTCCTTTTAAATTAAAAACACACCTTTGGGAGCATACTATCCCCCAAAGAGCTATTAATATCACCAGGTTAAAATAAATACATTTAAGAGATTCTCATTATGGAACTATAAATGAATTGAAATTTTATTTTGGCTAATATTTCACTGTCATTAAAGTAGTAGAGCTAATTATCATTTTCTCACCATTTAAAAATGATTGTTTTATTACTATTTTACATCAACAAAGCCCCCAAATACAGTAGAGTTCTTTAGTGACTTAATCTTCCATGTGACAGAAGGTTTATTGTAGTCTTAGTAAGAATAGAAATGTGTTCACGTATTCAGACTTGGAGAGAACTCAGGCAACAAGTCAATTCAAAACAGATCATAAGCCCCACAAGTATTTAGCATAGTTTTGTATCTTTTTTTTACTTTTCTTCTGTATGGTATGGGTTGGGAGGAAGGAGAACTGGAGTCTTGTGAAGACTCAGAATCCACGTTGAATGCTTTTACTGAAGGGAGTAGCTGCAGAAGTGTGAACAGGCATGAGTAAGCAAGTAAGGTGGGCACAGCCTGAAAATAGCCACAGCAGAAATTCATTATCACCGCCGGGAGGAAGGACAAGGAGAGAAATATTATCACAAGAGCCCAGTAAGAACTGGAGCTCTGGCCCAGGAGCGGCTGCAGGAGCCACCGTTATGAAAGGAAAACTGGTGCTGAACCAGTGGCACAAAGCAGGAGAGAACAGGAAAGAAAAGCCTCCACCGGGTTCCTTCTGGCCTGCCCTTGACCTGGAGCTAGCCAACGAGGTGCCAAAGTCACCGGATCAGAGCAGGGCAAAGATGAGGAAGGATGGGCAGGGGGACCAAGGGCGATATGCAACAGAGATGATAGGGTGACTTGAGGCGCTTTGCTGAATGCCAAATTTGAGAGCTCATAACAGAGCACAGTGGAAATTGGTAAAATGGCTAGAGGAGCAAATGAGAAGGAAATGGAGAGGATGAAGGAACAGGAAATCCAATATGGCTCCCTGGGACTCAATAGAATGTGGTGAAACTATTTTCTCTTAAAATATTATTTGGAAAACTGCCTTAAATGATGTTAAAAATAATAAACCTGCCAAAGAGCTGTATAGAATATCTCCTGGCACATTCATTTTGAAGTGAGAGATGATGCTGACAGACTGTGAACTTCTATCTCTGGGGTTTTGGTTTCTCTCTCTCTCTTTCTCAACATTAAAAAGAAAAGAAAAGGAAAAGATATCCCCTATAAAATATGCCATTCCAAGTTCTTTGATATTCAACCAGATCCTGGTACAGAGTGAATCCAACCAGACTGTTGAGTGACTTTCTAACAAGAGTGTGATCACTGCCTGCCTTTTTCCATCGCTTATTTACTACTAACACACATCATCTTGTGATGCTAACGAGAGCCTTCACCCACTGGATCCCAGAGTGCTTTAAAAACTAGGACTGCAAGAGGAGCTGAAATAGAGCTCTCTCTGGGGTAGAATAAGACAGCTGTTAGCCTTGCAGAAATGTTGCACAACAGCCTGAGTGGAAACCAGGGAAGGCTTCTCAATCTAATTGAAACTGGGAGAAGAATTTAAGTTGATGGACTAATTGCTGAGCCTGGCAGTTATTCAAGAAACCAAGGCTTATTCTTCTCTGGCAGTGAGTGGCCCAGCAACTCAGTTCCCACTTAATAGATCCTGTTGCTTCCATTTAAGAGATGAGGAAAGTGAAGTTCACACACACAAACCATGCTAGAGAGGATTGGATTGTAATGCATGCCCTTTGAAGTTCTTCTTGCTATTTGTCTTTTGAGTCATATGCCAAATAGGAGCATCAGCTACAAAGCAATAACTTAGTACCAGTGTGAGAGAAGGAGCACACCCATGCTGTGCACTGCACTTTTTTTTTTTTTTTTTGCAGAAATTGGACTATCCTGGGAAGGTCGCCATGAGATCTTGACTCAACTTGACTTTACATAGTTTAGGAACTCAGTCAACTGACAAGAGCTGGAGGTGGAATAAATACAAAAACACTTTTATGCCTTTAAGAGGCAGCAATGAAACTTAAACTGATTAGTTTGCAGTGGGTTCCTCTTGCCTAACACTTCTTTCATGCTGGAATGTCACATTAATTGGCTCTTAATTGAACAATGTGCTTCCAATTTTCAAAACCCAACAGAGTAGAAAACAGAAGAAGTCAGACTCTTGCTCTGTGGAATAGAGAGTCATGTGGGTAAAGACACAGTTCATGAGGATTAAATGCTCACAAAGGTTGGAAGCTGTCATTCAAGCACTTCCCCGCTCAGCATTGTAAGGCCTGGATCTTCAGGTGTTTAGTTTTTACATGGGAAGCAGTTTCGTGCTACTTATTCGGAGGAGAGCATGATCCTGGGGTCTAAGAGGATGACTAAAACTTCCTCAGCTACTTGATTTCTGGAAAACCAAGATCACTAAATGCAGCCGCGTATTATATATGGTTAATTAGCCATTTCCTCTGAAAATAAATATCCTGATCTTAATTGGTATACTTCAAATAAGCCACTACTGGATGGTTGTTGGTTATGTCCTAGACAGGGAAGTTTCTTATCTGCAATTAAATTTGGGCCAAAAGGTCTACTTCCCACCTGAAATTAAAAACCTGTTTGTTCATGTTCTCGCCTTGGAAATGGTCCATGCACAGGCAAGTTTATTTTTCTATACTAAAGAAATATTATTTTTAAACAGGATCTGTGTTCTGAATTCATATGGTGTGAAAAGTCAGAGATGGAAGGATAGTTGGTTTATTGCAGCCAATAAACCTTTAAAGAAAAAACTTTTCAAGTTTCTGAGCTCCCCTCACCCAATACTGCTGTGCCTGGGGGGAGAAAATCAAGCAGCATTTCCTAGATCAGGGTACTGAAGAGTTAGATATTTATTTTCTTCCAGTAGCATCTGTATTATGCTTGCTCTAAGAAGTGAGAGGAGGGGTTTTTTTTCTTATTATATTCTCAAACATGGATCATTCAGCAAAGTTGGGCTGTTTCTGCCTCTTGCATCAGAAGTAGAAATTACATTCTTTCTCCCCCTTGCATCATAAAAAACGGTCCCATGTAGCATTTAGAGATTGGCAATGCAATAGATAGAGACTTTGCTGTCTCTTTCAGGGCTGCATGATCCCATGGTTATTGTAAAAGTAGATAGAAATGGGAAGAAACAGTCCATGACACAATGCCACTTTAACCATAGCATCTCTGGTAATATTGTGTGTGCTCTGATAATATTAATATATTTTAGATTAGGATGCAGTGAGATTGTGATAAAATCCCTTTTATAGTACCAATAAATAAAACACAGCTATTGCTTCTCATTAATAAAGAATCCTCGTGGAATTACATCTTTTTAAAACAAGAGGCTGGAATAAAGGTCAACCAACAGTGTGTATAAGAAATACACAATGATCTTCAGTGAGTTCACTCCTAGCATCCCTAGCTGTGGAAGGCCTCTGCCTCTCATCCTTGTGGCAATTTACTATGCTGACACTCCGATCACACATCTTCAAGCTAATTACTTGCATTCACTCAACATCCATCCCTTCTGCTCTAACAAGACCTCCTTAAACATCACCAAGACCGAGCCTGGCATCAGTGCAAGTATGGCAGCAATGCTTCCCGCAAAAGATAAATGTTTCCCTGGGTACAAACTCAATAATAAGTGAAACATTTGACAAAGAAGAATGCCTTTGGCAGCCCTGCTCAATCTCTCTAAGAAACTGACACTGTAGAATACAGGAGCAAAGTCCAGATAATGACAGCTACAAAAAGCTTTTGTAAGCAAAGTAATCAGGCCCATGTCAGCTGGTCTGTCCTTTCATGATCTCTTGCCTGGAAAGTTGGTAGAATCTGATCAATGAGATATTTTTCAACATCTATGGCAAATCATCAGTCAGTGCAAGGTGATGCTCAACAGCAATAGTTTAAAAAATGCGTCAGAAAATGGCCCCTGGTTTGAGGAGAGCATTGCATAGGGTAGATAAGGACTTTTAGGACCCTTTTGTCACTGACTGTTCATCCAGCAGAATGCAGCCACTATTTTATGCAAATGGCTTTGCTCAGCTAATTTCTGCACTATGTGAGTGCTTATGGCATTTGTATCTAGGCTGTTTTCAGGGATGAGAGGGTTATGAGATCCCTCTTTGGGTGATTCCTCCCACCCCAAATGTTTCACCTCCAAGATAAAGGTCTAGAGTTACAGGTAAAAATTGGCCTTATTCAACCCAATCATCTACTCAATGCACTTATTTAGAAATAATTCACTTTCAATACACATGATGACCAGGCTGTGTTGGCCATGGTGAAGCACTGCCACTGTGAGGTCCCTTATGAATATGAGTGGCTTGCTGTTAATGAAGAAAGGAATCAGAGGCATCTCCTTGCTATAGAGGACGGTGAGTTCCATAGAATTTGGGTAAAACACGAAGGCTTTCCAAGGAGGACTAGAACACTTGTGGTAGACATTAAGAGGAGGACCCCTGGGAGGTGGTGGCTTTGAACTAGGTCACAAAGGACGTGGAGAATTCAAATCTGCAGAGATAGAACATGCATAGTGCAAATGGAAAATAGCACAACATCCCTTGTTGGATGCTAAGGAGCATGGTCTGGGCATACATAAGAAGGTCAGTAACAATGGATTCCCCACTTTAACATTTACACAGCACTTTATGTCCCTAACCTTAGAGGGACAGTATGATGTGAAGGTGAAGAACTAGACTCAAAGACCACAGTGCCTAGGTTCATATTCCAGCTCTGTCACTTGCCAGCCACATGGCTTTGGGTAAATCACTCAAATCTTTGCACCTCAGTTCCCTCAGCTGCAAAAAGGAGATAATTATAGTACCTACTTCCCAGGGTTGTTAATAGAGAGTAAATGAATTAATTTAGTTAAAATAGGACCTAGAACACAGCGAATGCTCAATAAATACTCTCTCTCTCTCTCTCTCTCTCTTCTGTGGTACTGGGGATTGAACACAGGGGCATTCTACCTCTGAGCTACACTCCCAGCCCTATTTTTTATTCTTTATTTTGAAACAGGGTCTCACTAAGTTGCAGAGAGTCTCACTAAGTAGCTGAGACTGGCTGTGAACCCGGATCCTCCGGTCTCAGCCTCCCAAGTACTGGGATTACAAGTATGCACCACCATGCCCAGCTACTATCTCTCTCTTCTAATTTTCATACAATCTCCTGAGGGTAAGAGCTACATAGCAGGTGAAGAAGTAGTGTTATTCAGAAACCCCACTGGGGCCTGGTAGAGTTAGCAGTCACAGCAAGTCCTCAGGCTCTCAGACACGTGCTCCTCACCCGCAATGAGCACACAGTGATGGACACCTTAGACATACTCTGCTTTCACACTCAATGCAATGGTTGTCAACCGAGGATGGTTACACACACACACATACTCATGCACACACACTCACACACATTTGACAGTTATCTCAGTTGGGGGAATGCAACTGGCAGCGAATGGGTAGAGGCCAATTATGCTGCTAAACATTACATAATGCACAGGACAACCCCCCAACAAAGAATTATCCCGCCCCAAATTGTGACCGTGCTGAGGTTGAGAAACCTTGACACAGGGCTATTTATTGAAGCAGTGTTCATGTTTAGATCCTTCAACAATTCTTCTTTTTGCATAAAACCCTTTGCTAAAAACAACTTGCCAAAGAGCAAGTTGTGGAGCCAGTGAAAATCTTAAGTATTGACAGAATTGTTGAGGGCTTTCCTCTTTAAATGAATGCCTAAGTTCATGGAAAATAAAAGCATACTTAGGGGTGTGGGAAAAGAAGAATCAAGTGAAACTCCTGTCTACGAAAGAAAATTTCAAAAAGTTGTTAAGTTTCCATAAAAGGAGGGAGTAGGAAAAAACCCTGCCTTTCTGCTGTCTGCAGTATTCAAAGCATTAAACTATCCACTGTCTGTCTGTCTGTCTGTCTGTCT
>PVLC010036214.1:0-15903 GCA_004027655.1 Graphiurus murinus
ACAGAATTCCAACCTTTTTATGGTTAAATCAAATGACAGAATTCCAGCCTTTTTATGGTTAAATAGTATTCGACTCTGTGTGTGTGTGTGTGTGTGTGTGTGTGTACACACACCACTTTTCTTTTTTTTATTTTTGTGGTACTGGGGATTGAACTCAGGGGCATTCTACCTCCGAGCTATACCCCCAGCCCTATTTTTTTTTATTCTTTACTTTGAAACCGGGTCTCACTAA
The DNA here is from genome assembly GCA_004027655.1 of Graphiurus murinus. Taxonomy (NCBI): domain Eukaryota; kingdom Metazoa; phylum Chordata; class Mammalia; order Rodentia; family Gliridae; genus Graphiurus; species Graphiurus murinus. The sequence goes on from PVLC010036214.1 coordinate 233, forward strand.
GTTGCGGAGTGCCTCACTAAGTAGCTGAGGCCGGCCGCGAACCCGGATCCTCTGGTCTCAGCCTCCCAAATGCTGGGATTACAAGCGTGCGCCACCACGCCCGGCTAACCCTATCTTCTTATTGAAGATAAAGTCTTATCTTCAATAAAGTTGAACATTATTCCCCTCGAGAGGTTGTGTCTGTGTCTGTCTGTTTGTGCGTCTGTCTGTCTTTTGTGTTTAAGCTTCCAGTGCGGACTGCAGGATAGGGAAACTGAGGCAGCAAGCGTGCCACATGCATATACATACACACACACACACACACACACACACACACATATATATATATGATGGAAGCCAGGCATGGTGGCACATGCCCATAATCTCAAGTGATGTAGCAACGTGGAAACAGTTGATGATCACGATAAAAAATAGTTTTAAGAGCCAGGCATGATCGCACATGCCTGTAATCCTAGTACTTGGGAGACTGAGAGAGGAAGATTGCAGTGAGACTCTCATTAACCTAGTGAGACCCTAGTGAGATTCAAAATAAAACTAAAATAGGGCTAGAGGTGTAGCTCAGAGGTAGGATACCTCTGTACCCAGTACCATACAAAAATAAGAAGAAGAAAAAGAGGAGGAGGAGGAGGAGGAGGAGAAAGAGGAAGAAGAAAAAAGTAGAAGAAGCCTGACATAAAAAAAAATGTCAGAGTATATGTACTGTATGACTCCATTTGTATAAAATTCTAGCAAATGCAAACTTCTCTTGGTAACAGAAAACAGATGCATGTTTGGGAGTGGTAAGACACAAGGAAACCTTTAGGGATGATGAATATATTTATTATTTTGATTATAACAGTGGTCTTGGGTGCATACATATGTAAAAACTCATCGCATTGTATACTTTATGGGCAGTTTCTTGCACATCAATTATTCCATTGTAAAATAAAGACAGTTTGTCACAAAAAAAAAGTTTGTGGGGGAGGGGAGATGAAGAGAGGATGGTTTATGGGCACAGAGGCACAGTGGCACAGTTGGGTAGGAGGAATAGCTTTTAACATTCAATAGCACAGAAGGATAACTATGGTTGGCAGTGCTTAATTGTATATTCAAAACAGTAGAGCTGGGTGTGGTGGTACACGCTTGTAATCCTAGTACTTGGGAGGCTGAGACTAGAGGATCTAGGTTGGTGGCCACCTCAGCTACTTAGTGAGGCCCTCTGAAACTTAGTGAGACCCTGTTTCAAAATAAAGAATAAAAAATAGGACTGGGGGCATAGCCTGGAGGTAGAATGCCACTAGGTTCAACCCCCAGTAACACATACACAAACACACACACACACACACACACACACACACACACACACACACAAAACCAGTTGGTAGAGAGAAATTTTTTTGGGGGGGAGGATAGATATGGGGATCCAACCCAGGACTTTGAACATCCTAGGTGAGCACTCTAATACTGAGCTACATCCCCAGCACAAGTAGAGTATTCTGAATGTTCCCAACACAAAGAAATGATAAGTGTCTGAGGTGAAGGATATACCAATTGCCCTGATCTAATCATAGCACCTTGTATACATATATGGAAATGTCTCACTGTATCCCATAAGTATGTTCAACTACTATATGTGAATTAAAAAGAAGAAAGAGATAAAAAGCTGAGATCTCATGTGAGACAGAGGTGCTAGCTTTAGATAAACTCAGGAATGTTTCATCCTGTTTTGATGTGTATTCAAAAAATATAATCTGCACATCAAGCCATCATTTCCAGACATTACTGCTATGGATAAGGTCAAATGGAGAAAGAGAGTATATTTAGCACCAATTAAAGAAATATTTCAGTTGATGATCATATGGCTGACACCTCCATAAAGCAAAAATAATAAAATCATGAGGTTGGCTTGAAATTGGCTCTGTTCAATACCTTTGTTTCCCACGAAAGCATTTCCTAAGGAATGACCAAAGTTCTCTTTAAAAAAAATTATATTCTTATGGAGATAATTACCTGCCCATTTGTGTTGTTTCTTTTTTCTCTGTGTATGCATTCATATAAAAACTCAACACATCCTTCAAGACATACCTTAAGTACAACCATCTATCTTTCTCCTGCAGTTACCATCAAGCTGCCCAGATTGAAGTCCCAGCTTCCTCAACAGCTGTGAATATGGGCAGCCAACCTTCCTAAGCCTACTTCCTCAACTGCAACATGGAGACAACAGTAGTGTCTACTTTAAAGAACTGTTCTGAGGATCAAGTGAGTTGATGAAAAGGAATTGTTTGAACAGTGCTTGGCACAGGGTGGGTAATCTATTTTTGTGTTAACAACACCCTATCTCATTCATTCATTTAACCAACCCATATTTACATACATACATTATGATATTGTGGAAATTTGCCTCTTCAAATTGCCAGAGTCTGAATTTAAAACTTTAACTGAGGAGTGTTTACAAAAGGTATAACAGTGGTTAAATTTTCAATACAAATTAATTTGCTTTTTTGTTGTTGTTGTTACTGGGGATTGAACACCGTGCATCCTACCTCTGAGCTACAACCCCAGCCCTATTTTATTTTATTTTATTTATTTATTTATTTATTTAGAGACAAGTTCTCGCTAAATTGCTGAGGCTGGCCAGGAACCTTCGCCCCTCCTATTTCAGCCTTCCAAATACTGGGATTACAAGTGTGCGCCACCATGCCCGGCGTTAATTTGTATTTTTAACTAATCAATACGTTCAATTCTCTTCCCTTGGGTCACTAAGAGTTGAGACAAGGAAAAACAAAATAAAAACAAATATTTAAAGTCATACACAAAAACTCTTGCTGTTTTTCTCTCCTTTCCAAATCAGGATAGTGTTGCCCACACTCCTCACCCCACTCCCTGGACTCTGCCCCGGGGTTTTTGTTTCTAAATTTAGGCTGTGAGATTAAAAATAAATTTCCCAGTCCCAGGGGCGCGCCTGTAATCCCAGTACTTGGGAGGCTGAGACAAGAAGATCGCAGGTTCGAGGTCAGACTCAGCAATTTAGTGAGACCCTGTCTCTAAAAATAAAATGAAATAAAATAAAATAGGGCTGGGGGTGTAGCTCGGAAGTAGAAAGCCCCTAGGTTCAGCTCTCAATATATATAAATAAATAAATAAATCCCATTTGTTTTTCTCGTAAGAGTGTTGGGATATTGAAATGTGCTCACGTTGACAAAAGCTTTTATAATTCAGATCGGATCTCAAAGCTTGGAGGTTAGTAGTAGTGGCTGCAGGAAGGACGGAGGAGGAAATCACGCACCATCCCTACAAAGCATTCCGGCAGCGCGAGGAAGTTTGATGCTCCGAGGCTCCCGTAGCTTGCAGTCAATGTGGTGCCTCCTGTTGAGCGTCCTGCATGCTGTTTCCGGTCGCGCAGGGGAGCACGCGTCCCGGCCGCAGCTGGGACTGAACTGCTTGGCCGCCGGTGGCGGGGCCAGCTTGCTTAGAACAGCTGCCGGGGAAGCTAGTCGGCCGCCACCATGTCCGGCAGAAACAACAACAAGCTGCCCAGCAACCTGCCGCAGCTACAGAATCTGATCAAGCGGGACCCGCCGGCCTACATCGAGGAGGTGGGAGCGAGGCCTGGCGCGGGTGGAGGGGAGCTGGGGTCCTGGCTCGCTGTGTGTCTCTTAGGGTTAGGGATCCCTCCGAGGGATAGAAGGGTTTGGGGAAGGAACACGCCGTAGGGTTCCTTTCCACCTCTTGGAAAAGTGTTGCCCCCTTTGGATTTCCTGCCTGCTCTGTAGACTCCGCTACCACGAAGGCACCCTTTAAAACTTCACTTTACCTTGGGGTTTACCTGCGACCTCACTGAGGGGGAGAGGTCATGTTTCTCAGCCTCTTCAAAAACATCTAACGTGAATTAGTCGGTAACTTACACTTGATGAACCGTGTATTAAGATACTCTCCATGGCTAGGCGTGGTGGCGCATGCTGGGTTCAGCCATTAGTGAGGCTGTCGGCAACTTAGCGAGACCCTGTTTCCAAGTAAAAACTAAAATAGGGCTGGGGGTGTAGCTCGAAGATAGAATGCCCGAGTTCATTTCTCTGCAAACCCCCCCCCCCCACACACACACAATGCTTTCAATCGAGGTCGTTTTCAGAGACCTGTGCCAGGAGAAAGCGGCGAGTTTTCAATTCCTAGGGACAGAATCGGGAGTTCGGTATATCTAGTTAAGCCAGTGTTCAGGCTTAGTGGAAGCTAGCGTGATCAGGAGAATTGTGAACATTAAAGGTGTTTGAGCCAAGGAGTAACAGTATGAAAGTGGTGGTATTGTGTTAATCTGGCAAGTGCTTCAGACGCCCATATGCCTTAGAAATATTAAAATGTATCTACACTGGGCACTAGCTGCAGTCACTTGTGTTTCTTTGCTGCATTGTGGCTAACACGATTCATCTTTTGATTCACTCCTCCTCCCCCCAGTTTTCATATACATTTTTTGGTTTTTTGTGATACTGGGGATTGAACACAGGGGCATTCTACTCCCGAGCTATACTCCCAGCTATATTTATTTATTTATCTATTTTATTTTGAAACAGAGTCTCAGTAAGTTGCAGAGGGCCTCACCAAGTTGCTAAGGCTGGCCATGAATTTGCGATCCTCCCAAGTACTGAGATTACAACTGTGGACCACTACACCCAGCAATGTGGGTGCTTTTTAACAAAGCAGTTTAGGTCACCAGCAGAGATTGCATTTTCAGGAATCAAGACAATGGAAATAAATAGTAAGGAACAGTACAAGGAATTAGTAATGTAGGCAAGGCTTTGAGGTGTTTAAAGCACCATTGACAAAGTAGTAAGTTGAAAGCCCATATAGTTCTGTATTTAAGAGCATTGGTTTCACAACTAACTCTAAATTTAGGTTCCCTTGACTAATTGTGTAACCAGTGAAGGTTAATAACTGAATCTGTGTATTTTAGCATGGGAGGAGATAATTCTTTCTTTCATTCACTTAAATACATATGCAAATCCACACATATTGCACTTACTGTGTAACAATGTAATTCTAGGTATTGGGGTATAGTGATAAAACAAATAAAGAGAGCCTTCTACTCTTGGGCTTAGATTCTAGTGCAGATAGACTTGTAGTAATAAGGGCAGTGAAGAAAGACCTACATAGGAATGCTTTAGAATCGGAGGTTGTTGATTTAGATTCCATGAACAGGGATGATATGGAGCCAGGCAGGTGAAAAGTAGTATAGACAGAAGGAACAGGAAGTGTAGATGTTCCTGATGGAAAAGAAGTAGAGAGGAAGCAAGGGTGACTAAAGTGTATTGAGCACTTGGAAGAATGCTGAGGAAGATGTGGGAAATCCAGATGGGTCTGTTCATGCAGGGCCTTTTAAGCCATGGCAAGCAGTTTAGACTTTACTCTTTGTGCTTTGGGAAGCCATTGAAGAGTTTTAAGCAGGGAAGTGACATGATTTATATTTCTAAAGATTTGTTCTGAAGGTTATTTATAGAATGGATTTTAGAGGAATAAGGTTGGAAGCAGGGTAACTAACATAATGGCTATTGAAATTGTCCAGGCAAGGGGGGGTGCTGGTGCCACTGGAATTATCAAGAAGACTGGAACTACTCCACATGGGGGTAGAGCTTCTTGTCTAGTGGATATGGCTAATAGAGGAAAAGAAGGAATGAAGGATGATTCAAGTTTGTTTCTTTTTAATTTCTACACCTAGGAAGACAATAATGCCATTTACTGACATTCATTCATTTGAAAAATATTACTTATTATTTTTTATGTACTAGGCAATGTGATTGTAGTAGTGAACTGTGCAAATAAAAAGCTTGTCCTCGCTAGATTACATTATAGTAGGAGGAGACATAAAAACACAAATAATATATAGTATATCAAATGATGGTAAATGCTGTGGGAAAAAATGAAGTAGGAAAATGCTCATGTATATGTTAAAGATGAGGGGTGTTGCATTTTTAAATGGGGTAGTTAGGGAAGATCTTCTTGATGATAATCTTTGAGTAAATGCCTGAAGGAGGTGAGGGAGAGCTGTGTGTACATTTAGAGGAACAGCAAATACAAAGACCGTGGGGCAGGAATGTGCCTAGTAGGCTTGAAGAACATAACAAATGCCATTATACTCCAAACAAGTAATGAAGAAAGGGAGAGTAATAAGAGGTTAGTTGGGGCTGGATCTTAACAGAGTTAGGCTATTTTTGTTTTTTTTTTTGGTACTAGGGATTGAACCCTACCTCCAAGCTGCACTCCCAGCCCTATATTTTATTTATTTTGAAACAGAGTCTCACTAAGTTGCAGAGGGCCTCACTAAGTAGCTAAGCTGACCGCGAACCTGCGATCCTCCTGTCTCAGCCTCCCAAGTACTGAGATTACAAGCATGTGCCACCATGTCTGGCTATTTTTTTTTTAATAATGTGCCTTTATTGGTGCATTATAGTCTCACATCATATAATGTAAATGATGTTGACAGTGACATACATGCCCATAGTATTTGGTGACTCCTCCCTCTCCTTTTCCCCTCTTCCCAATACAGAGTACTGAGATTGATATTGGTATATTCACATATGTACACATAGTCGATGGTAGTATTTCCATTGATGAACCTCAGACTTCCCCCTCTCCTTCCCTTAGACCACTTCTCTGGCTCCACTGAGGTTTCTCCTCCATTATCTGGAGTTCCTCTGGTATCCCAATTACTCCCTAGCTTGTGCATATTAGAGAAAACATACCAATCCTTCACTTGTCTGTGACTGGTTAATCTCACTTAACGTGATGTTCTCCAGGTCCTCCCATTTTCTTGCAAATAACATAATTTTGTTCTTCTTTATTGCTGATAGAATTCCATTGTGTGTATTTCCCATAATTTTGTAATCCATTCATCTGTTGATGAACACCTAGGTTGTTTCTATAATTTGGCTGTTGTGAATTGTGCTACTATGAACATGGGTATACATATATTACTGTAGTTGTCTGAGTATCTTTGGAAAGATACTCAAGAGTGGTATAGCCAGATCATATGGTGGATCCGTTTCCAAGCTGGGCTATTTTTAAGAACGTTAGCTTTTATTCTGAGTGAAGTGGGAGCCTTTAGAGTGTTGTGGGCAGAGGAATACATGAACATCTGCACATCGATATGTGAGAACAGGATCAAACTGGCTCATTTTGAGAATAGACTTATGTAGGAGGGCAAAGGTCGAAGCAAAGACACCAGCTAAACAGTCGTTGGAATTATCCACAGCAAGAGATGATGCTGGCTTTGACCAGGGTGGTAATAGTGGAGAAAATGATAAGTGATTTGGCAGATGGAGAAAGCCTTGGGAACTCCTCTAACATTTAGAGACTAGTGAGTTGCTGAGTAACTAGCAGAAAGGATTGAAAAAGCTGCCCACAAATTGGGAAAACAGATACTGTTCCGAAAGAAAAGTACCAAAGATATTCCCATGGCAAGAGAGAGACCAAGTGTGTCAGATGTGGGTGAATCAAATAAAATAAACACTGAAGTTTCACCAATAAATTTAGCAACATGGCCTGGCATGGTGGTGCACACAGTACTTGGGAGGCTGAGACAGGAGGATCTCAGGTTCGCAGCCAACCTTAGCAACTTAGGGAAGCCCTCTGCAACTTAATGAGACCTTGTTTCGATATAAAGAATAAAAAATGGAACTGGGGGTGTAGCTTGGAGGTAGAATGCCCCTGGGTTCAATCTCCAGTACCACAGACAAAAAAAAAAAAAAAAAATTAACAACATGGATGTCATTGGTGACCCTGATATATGCAGTTTGGATAGAGAAATGAGTGTAAAAATCTGATTAGAGTAGGTTCAATGGAAAGTGAAGTATGATTCCATTTATATGAAATGTCCGGAACAGATGTATCCATAGAGACAAAAAGTAGATTAATGGTTGCCAGGGTCTGGGATTAGGGAGAATAGGAAATAAATGCAAATGCATAGGAGTTTCTTTTTATGCTGATGAAAATTTTCTGGAATTAGATAGTGGTATTAGTTGCACAAAGTTGTGAATATACTAAAATTCACTGAATAGTACACTCTTTTTTTTTTTTTTTTTTTTTTTTTTTGCGGTACTGGGGATTGAACTCAGAGGCATTCTACCTCCGAGCTACACCCCCAGCCCTATTTTTTATTCTTTATTTTGAAACTGAGTCTCACTACATTGCGGAGTGCCTCACTAGGTAGCTGAGGCTGGCCGCGAACCCGGATCCTCCGGTCTCAACCTCCCAAATGCTGGGATTACAAGCGTGCGCCACCATGCTCGGCTGAATAGTACACTCTTAAAGGCTAATTTTTATGTGTATGAGTTATATCTCAAAAACATTTTTTTGAAAAAGGAAACCAGTTAAAGATGTTTTTCTGAAAAGAAGGAGCTGGGTAAGTAGTGTACACCTATAATCTCAGCTATTTGGGAGGCTGAGGCAGGAGGATCACAAGTTTAAGGCCAGCCTGAGCAACTTAGCAAAACCTGTCTCAAAATAAAAAGGGTTGGGAGCATAGCTCAGTGTTTTGTTTTGCTTAAATTCTATATTGAGATAATTACATAACAGAATGTGACAAACTTAAATTTCCTTTTTCTGCAGTTTCTCCAGCAATATAATCACTACCAATCCAATGTGGAGATTTTCAAGTTACAACCAAATAAACCCAGCAAAGAACTGGCAGACCTGGTGATGTTTATGGCACAGGTAAAAAGATAATTTCTGAATAAAACAAAGGTCAGTGTTACAACTGCAGGGTCCATTCTGGAGTTTTCTAAAACTTAACCTTTTTCACAGGTTTTATTCTTTTTCCTACCAGAACAAAACTGTCAAACTTTTTTTTCTTCAAAGATAACTTATAAGCAGGTTCTCAGTCATAGCACAAGTATTTTATAAAGACTGGAGAAACCATGAAGAGTGAGTGGTAGGAGAAATTAGCATGTAAAGAAAACAAATGGTGATTTGAAACCATCTGCTTCTATGAAATAGTCTTTTATTCTCCTTTTGCAGAACATCCTAAATCAGTGCATCTGAATTATAGGAGGGAGAGACACTTCAGAAAAGCCTTTGCTTTGTTACAGATTGGTCACTGCTACCCAGAACATCTACGTAACTTTCCCCAAGAGCTGAAAGATCTTCTCTCTTACAATCATACTACCTTGGATCCAGATCTTCGAATGGTAAGACCAGTATTTGGATCAATAAATTGAACTATGTTTAATGTGTGCATGTAATAATGTGTTTAAATGAGAACAGGCTTTCAGCTACACATCTTTTTAAAATGTCATTTGGAATGGTCACCCTTTCCCTAAAATTCCTAGGTGGTTTCTTATTTGTACTTAAAAATTCAACTTACCATGGCCTATTAAGTTTTTGTTTTGTTTGTTTTTGCAGTACTGGCTTTGGAACCCAGGGGCATTCTACCTCGAAACTACGCCCTTAGCTCTATTTTTTGTTCTTTATTTTGAAACAGAGTCTCAGTAGCTGAGGCTGGTCACGAACCCCCAATCCTCCTGTCTCAGCCTCCCAAGTACTGAGATTACAAGTATGCACCATCACACTCAATTCGCCTATTAAGTTTTTATCTGTGTTCTGCTTTCTGTCTGTGTTTGTAAGATTATCTTTTCTGCTACTCTTCTCTCTGGACTTATTCTTGCAGCATGCTAACCTGCTGAGGTGCTTTTCCTGTTTTTTTGTTTGTTTGTTTGTTTGTTTTTTGGTACTGGAGATTGAACTCAGGGGCATTCTACCTCCAAGCTATACCCCTAGCCGTATTTTATTTTTTATTTTGAATCAGGGCCTAGTTGCTGAGACTTGGCTGCAATTCTCCTGTCTCAGCCTACTAAGTACTAGGATTATAAGTGTGCACCACCACACTGAGCTCTTTTTCCTCTTTTGAATAGGTGACTCCTTATATGCATGAAAAACCTTAGTTACAATTTACAGTTTTTATAATACTTAATGGAGTTATCCACTAGAGCAATGAAACGTTGTGACATTCATGGTTGACCTTGGGTCCTGGTAATGATCTACATCAGTCCAATGTACCCATTTCTCCTACCTGCTGTGAATATCAACTGATAGTAACCCCAGCTACCTTTACTTTAAAGCACTGTCCCCAGCTAAATGAGAGTTTCAGCATCTGTAAGGTTGTCTTCCCAGTTGATTATCATGCACTACAAAGCCCAGCTTCTTAACTCATGGGGAGGCTACCTTTTTTGTGCAGGATGTGTTCCAGGGCTTCCATGTGATTGACTAAAGCCAGTCTCCAGCCAAGGACACATCCTTCTTTAGTGTGTTTTTTTTTATTTTGTTTTTCTGCCCTATTCTGCTTTCTTCACTTCCCTTCTGGGAGTGCACTGCCACAGATCACTTACAATGAATCAGGCTCTGCTTCTGGGGAATCCAACCTAAGACATTTTCAAATTTAATACATCTGTTATGTTTTTCAATACCTTTTCAGCAGGTATTTGCATAAATAATTATGAAAACATTAATATCCTATACCAAAACTTGTAAAAATACTAAGTTTATAGATTTGACTTTGTTTCTTCTTGCTTATTTGTGGTTTTTTTGTTGTTGTTTTAAGTATTGGAGATTGAACCCAGGGGTATTCTACCTCCAAGCTACAGCCCTAACCCTACTTTATTCTTTATTTTGAAACAGGGTCTCACTAAGTTGCGGAGGGCCTCACTAAGTAGCTGAGGTTGGCTTCCAACCTGCAATCCTCCTATCTCAGCCTCCCAAATATTGAGATTACAAGTGTGTACCACCATGCCTGGTGTTCCTTCTGAACATTTTCCTAGGCTTTCTGTAATTCTGCCTTTTCTATATTTCTAGTTTGTTTTTTATTTTTGTTTTGAGATTGAGTTTTTCCTAGGCTTTCTGTAATTCTACCTTTTCTATATTTCTAGTTTGTTTTGTATTGAGTCTTGCAATATTGTTTAGGCTGGCTTTGAACTATTAGGCTCAAGTGATCCTCCTGCCTCAGCCTCTTGAGTAGCTGGAACTATGGGTGTGCACCACCATACCTAGCAATATGTTTCTTTAATATTTTGTGATGATGAGTAGATTTTTTATTTATTTTTTTAAATAGAGATTTCCTTTGCTAGGTATGAGGCAGTAAAACTGAATAGTTAGCATTGGTCTTTAGGGGAATCATTTAGTACATTTGGTCTTTAGGGGAATCATTTAGTACAATCATTTAGTACTTTTTTTTTTTTAATTTGCGGTATTGGGAAGTGAACCTAGGGTCCCTTGCATGCTAGGCAAGTACTCTGCAACTGAGCTACATTTATAGCCCTTTTTAAAGTTTTTTTTTTTTTTTTTTTATCTTGAGATGGGAGTCTCACTAAATTGCCCAAGTTGGTCTTGAACTTTTGATCCTCCTGCTTCATCTTAGTAGCTGGAATTACAAGTATGCAGCACCATGCCCAGCCTGGAGAACCCTCTTTTTTATTGGTTATTGTGATAATCACTGATCCTTATCAACCACTGGACTTTCTATTTTGCTATATTTCCAGACCTTGGAATCTCCAGTATTTGTTTACTCTTTCCTGTTTATAGGGATAGAAACAGGTTATATTGCTTGTCAGAAGAAATAAAATAACCGTGTATATTAATAAAAATTGAACCTATATGTTTCTCTGACATTTTACATACCTTTTAAAGTACTTTGTATTAACTTCTTTTTCAGCTTTATTATTTCCTGTTCAAATTGTTACCAACTGGCCAGAGGGGAGCTTCTCAGTCCTTTTAAGCAGTGCCCCTTATATTTTTGAAAGCATATTTACTTTCTGTAAGAAATAGTCCTAAACTCCTAAACCCATTTCTTTTTTAATATTTTTTTATTGGTGCCTTGTAATCATACATCTTCGTGAGGTACAAGCTGGTAAAGGCATGCATGCACATATCTCTCATTTAACCCTTTCTGATCCAAACCCATTCTTACTGTTATCCCTGCCCCAAATAGAGTGCTAACTTCTTTTGGGCCTTAGTGCTGAAAGTACTTCACAAACTCCATTGATTATTCCAATTTAGTATGTTATGTTATATGACCTGTCTTATCCTCATGGATTCACTGATCCCCTAGGATTTTGTCCTATGAAAACACTCTCTAAGGGGCCTTCCTTGACCTCTCTCTAAAGTTGCCCTTCTTCAGTCAGAACTTTTTTTTTTGGTGATACTGGGGATTGAACTCGGGGGCATTCTACTTCCGAGATACACCCCCAGCCCTATTTTTTATTTCTTATTTTGAAACAGGGTCTCACTAGGTTGCAGACGGCCCCCTGAGTAGCTGAGGTTGGCCACGAACCTGTGATCCTCCTGTCTCAGCCTCCCAGGTACTGCGATTACAAGCATGCGCCACCACACCTGTCCTTCAGTCAGAATTTATTCATCCTAGTACCCTGTTTTACTTCCTGCTTGACACTTATCTCAGATACTCCTATTTGTGCCTAAAACTTCTTTTCTGCTCCACCCTAGTGTAAGTTCAGTGAGGACAGAAACCATCTATTCTGGTGCTTAGAATAGTGCCTCATTAGTTAGTAAAAGACATAAAGCTCTGTAGGGTATATATGCTACATTTTCTCACTTGATTAACTTTCCCATTGTCTTATAGTATGTTTTCTTTTCTTTCCTGAGACATTTTGCAAAGCTTTGATCTTGCTGAGAAATAAGAATCTCATCGATCCATCAAGTTTACTAGAGCTCTTCTTTGAACTTCTGCGCTGTCATGATAAGCTTCTGCGAAAGGTAAATGGGGGGGGGGGAGCCCTACATCTTATTCTTTCTTGAGGTGACATAAAATGTATAGTTTGGAGTCCCTTGAATTTTTGGTCCTTTACATCATTATTGGATGTAAGTGGTTAAGAATAATATTAATAGGGAAAAAAGCAACCATTGTATTCATGTAGTATGGTATTACTTTGTGCTTGGCATCATTCTTAGAGCTTTTGTGTATTTATTTGTTTACTTACAAAGCCCAATGAGATAGAGATTATTATTAAAGTTATTATCATAGAGAGTCCTACGCCCAAGATCACACAATTAATGAGTGGTGGGGTGGAAATACAAATCCAGGCATTCTGGCTCCAAAATCCAATTCTTTTACTACTGCACTGTACTGACTGGCAGTCAGGGCATGGACACTCATAGTTGCAACCCTTCCATCCAATAAAACTGTTTTTGACATTTTCCCATGATGTTATATTGGCTTATATAAGACTAAAAACTGGAGTTTTAGATTTAAGATACAAAAACTTAAGTTTATATTCATTAACTTAAACTTTTTTTTTCTCCGTGTTGAGACTACTACTATTAGATTTTGAGCAATTATGCTTCTGGTTTAAGTTGAGGACTAAAAGTGGTCCATGGGAGCGTATTTTGAGCACTACCGATATTTGTTTTCCCAGAATTGTCATGCAATCACTTAAGTGCTCAGTGAATGGAGCTTCTTTCTTTTTATTAACTTGACTGTGTTATAATTCACATACACTTAACAATTTACAGTGTACAATTCAGTGGTTTTTAATACCACCCCACTTTATCACCACCCCACTTTAATTAGCAGTCTATCCTTCCTTTGTAGATTTGCCTTTTCTGGATGGATATTTCGCCTAAATGAAGTCATACAACATGTGATCTTTTGTGACCTTTCTTTTTTTGCAGTACTGGGAATTGAACCCAGTGGCTTTCTACCTCTGAGCTACTTCCCCAGTCCTATTTTTTTTTATTCTTTATTTTGAAACAGAGTCTCACTAAGTTTTGGAGGACCTCACTAAGTAGCTGAGGCTGGCTGCGAACCTGCAATCCTCCTGTCTCAGCCTCCCAAGTAGAAGTGTGCTTCAACACGCCTGGCTCGATCTTTTTTTTACTTAGTATAATGTTTTTAAGTTTTATCCATAGCTACCACATTTTGTTTATCCATTCACCAGTTAATGGGCATTTGGGTTGTTTGTATTTTTCACTATTATCAATAATATTGCTATGAATATTTGTGTGAACACCAATGTGAAAATCACTTTTTCATTTCTCTTGGGTATAGAGGAGTGTAATTATTGTCTTATGTGATAACTCTATGTTAACTTTTTGAGGGCAACCTGACTTCGATCTTTAGCTGCTTTTTGTTGGTGGTGGTTTGCTTGATTCTTTTCTTTTGTAGATTCTTTTCTTTTTTAGAATGAAAAGTAGGTAAACTGCAGTCCTTCTGTACATTTGTACCTTTCTTCTAATTTAGCCAGGTTAGGAATGTTGGTTAGGTTTAATGTATATATGTTTTTGTTTTTGTTTCCTCAGACTTTATACACACACATTGTGACTGATATCAAGAATATAAATGCCAAACACAAGAACAATAAAGTGAATGTAGTAAGTACTCTGTGGTTTACCATGCTTGCAGCATTGTATCATCAGTGTATTGAGAATTCTTTTAAGTATTAAGTATCCTTTCTTTTTCTTCAGGTATTACAGAATTTTATGTATACCATGTTAAGAGATAGCAATGCAACTGCAGCCAAGATATCTTTAGATGTGATGATTGAACTCTACAGAAGGAACATCTGGTAATAGATATGTGAAACTGTTTCTTAAGAAGTGGACTTTTTTTCACTTGTAATTAATAGAGAGCACATACACTTGTTTGTTTGTTTGTTTTTGATCTTGTGCTCATCAACATATCTCTGTCACAAATTAAAAGGCAATCTAAGTGCATTGGCTACTATTTCCTGAATGTTGACTGAGGTGAGGTGCTTTAAATGACCTCATTCACCCTTCAGAACAGCTTGAGAATGGATGCAGCTGATGTGGAATTATCTCCATTTTACAAGTCATGAAATGAAAGTTAATAGAGTAACAATTTAGCTATTAAGAGCTGGAGTTGAAGTTCATACCCAGGTCTTTTGACCCCCAAATCTGTACTATCTATTGTGCCACTCTGAAGATTTTCAAGTCAATTTGTGCTGTATATGTGAAGTTTCATATGCTTTGTTGTTGATACAGTGCCCTAATTCATGTCTTTTGCTTTTCTTTATTGACTTTTTTTTTTTTTTTTTACTATAAAAGTAATAGTCATTGTAGCAGGACATTTGTAGAAACTATAAAAGATTTTTTTTTTAATTACATGTAATCATACCACCTAAAGATGATCACTGTTAATATTTTATGATATTTCTTCCTGGTCTTCAACTATGGTTGGAATTTTGCTATTTTCTTTGGATTGTTGGGGTTTTTTTGTTTTGTTTTGTTTTGTTTTTTCTCCACTTACCTTGAATAGGTTGGTATGTTATTAAAAATTCTTCAAATATTTCATCTTACTGTTTGCAAGTTTTCTATCATAAGAGTGAGCAAAATTTAATTAAATGTTCCACTTATAATTGACTGATTTAGCAACATATGCCTTTTTTTTTTTTTCTTTCGGTGTTGGGGATTGAACCCAGGGCCTCATGCATGTTAAGGAAGTACTCTACTACTGTAAAAACTTGCGACCTGTGACTTTTTATTCTTTTTTTTTTTTTTTTTTTTTTTTGGCGGTACTGGGGATTGAACTCAGGGGCATTCTACCTCCGAGCTATACCCCCAGCCCTATTTTTTATTCTTTATTTTGAAACCGAGTCTCACTAAGTTGCGGAGTGCCTCACTAGGTAGCTGAGGCTGGCCGCGAACCCGGATCCTCCGGTCTCAGCCTCCCGAATGCTAGGATT
>PVLC010036215.1:0-15905 GCA_004027655.1 Graphiurus murinus
TAAAAAAAAAAAAAAAAAAAAAAAGTAAGCCCTCTTCTGCTAAAGGCTCTGGGCCACTTGGCTGAATTAGGTGACTGTAAAGTCCCTTCCAACACGAAAGACAACGGTTGCCATAAAACCTGAAAGTGTCTATGGATCAAAAGTATACCTCTTTTCTACTTTCAATTACCCCCCCATGACTATTTTTTTTTTATTGGTACATTCTAATTATACATCGTAATGAGGTTCCGAGTAATAAAAGCATGCATGCACACAGCATTCGTTGTGTGTTTCCCTCTGGGTCTCTTCCCCCATCCCTCACCCTCCCCATAGATTTACACTGATACAGATAACTTCCTATATGAACAGAGGATTATTTGAATTGTTCCCAATATCTGTTTTTTAATGAGAAATAAAGTCATCGGGGAAGTTTAGCCTCTGTTCATTAAAAAAAAAAAAAAAAAAAAAAAAAGACCTCTCTTTCATGTGCCGTGGTGGACACCTGTAATCCTAATAGTTAGGGAGTTGAAACAGGAGGATCACAGGTTCAAGGCCAGCCTCAGCGATTTAGCAAGATCCTGTTTCAAAATAAAAAAGGGCTGGGAGTATAGCTTGGAGGTATAATGCCCCTGGGTTTGATCCCTAGTACAAACAAGCAAACAAAAACAAAACTGTCTATATAGCAAGGCTAGGATTCTGACTTCCCATCTCCAGCTTGGGGACAGGCACTGCTGTATCCTAAGGGACATCCTCACCTGCTGTGTGCTCTCATCAGAGCCCCGGGTGGGACAGAGGATCACCCAGGTACTTACATTTCTTTTTTTTGTTTGTTTGTTTGTTTTTGGTTTTTTTGTGTTTTTTTTGCGGTACTGGGGATTGAACTCAGGGGCATTCTACCTCCGAGCTATACCCCCAGCCCTATTTTGTATTCTTTATTTTGAAACCGAGTCTCACTAAGTTGCGGAGTGCCTCATTAGGTAACTGAGGCTGGCCTCGAACCCGGATTCTCTGGTCTCAGCCTCCCGAATGCTGGGATTACAAGCGTGCACCACCACGCCCGGCTAGGTACTTAACATTTCTAACAGGACAGCAATGCAGCCATCCTTGAGATTCTCCTAAGCCACAGCTCAGATACCAAAGTATTTCTCTTAAGCAGAGACCAAGATTAATTCTTTAATTAGGTTCCGCAAAGACTGACGCACTCCTACTTAAATCTTACCCGCTAAATGATTCATTCAAGCAAATGTCCGGGGACTTATTTTCCTCTCACTTCAAATACCTGAGGAAATGGGTTTCAGTGAAAAGCCCTGCATTGTTAGAAAAGCCAAACCAGGACAGGCTTCCTGGGATGGGAAAATTAGCGGGCGCGCACCCCGAGCTTCCTGTCCTAGTGTTTTCTTGCTTTTTTCCCCTTCCACCAAGTGGATCTGGTTACATTTGTTTCACCTCTCAGATATTTTGCAATTTTCCTTTTTGAACAGGAAGAATCCAGTTCCTTTCTTAAGAGTCCAAGCAGGAAAGGCAGGTGAAAAAGTTAACTGAAAAAAAAAAAACTTAACAGTGCCAGGACCATAATTACCCAAGAAATATAAAGCTCTATTCTCTCAGGGATGAAAAAGGGGAATTACACATGTAACTTCCATTAACATTAATGGGACTTACCTCCATAAATCCCTTAAGCATCAATGGGAAGAATGGACGGAGCGTAACTATCGGCCCCGGCACCTTTACTCTTTCAGTCATTTCTATTATCTGATTAAAGGGCAAGGAGACGGGCGCTCTGCACACCAGATCCGTGTGAAGCTCCACACCACTGGATTTATTGTCACCTGCCTCTGTGGGGTCGTTTTGATAGCACAATTATAAAAACTGAGGCCATTTTTTTCCTTGTTTATTTATTTTTTAACCCGACAGAAACAGAACCTAATAAAACTACAAGAGCTTTTCACACAAGTTTTGCCTGAGTGGTTCCAGGTTTCGAGATCTCCTGCTCCAACCCTGGGGTGTGATTCTTAGCAAATCTATGTTGAGAAGCAGTGCTTAGCTGAGTACGTGACTGAGGGACAGATGCATGGGGTGTGTGTGTGGGGGGGGGGTTCTGGGGGGAGCCACTGCTCTACTCAAATAACTAAGACACAAAACTGGAAGTGTGAAGGATCGCTGGGCATGGAGAAACTAAGGATAAGGCGGGCCTGGTGGTGCACACTTGTAATCCTAGGACTTGGGAGTCTGAGACAGGAGGATCACAGGTTCAAGGCCAGCCTCCGAAACTTAGTGAGGCCCTCTGCAACTTAGTGAGACCCTGTTTCAAAATAAGGCATAAAAAATAGGGCTGGGGTGGGGGCGCTTAGAGGTAGAATGTCCCTGAGTTTCATCCCCAGTATCAAAAAAATAAAAAATAAAATAAAATAAAAAAAGAAACTAAGGATGCTCAGTTATATTGTTTTGTTTGTTTGTTTTTTAGTAAGAAAAATATTCCTCCTGAGGAGAAAGGGAAGATGCATGTGAGTGTGTGTGTGTGTGTGTGTGTGTGTGTGTGTGTGTATTAGTTATTGGGGATTGGACCCAGGAGCATTCTACTTCTAAGCTACACTCCCAGTCCTTTCAAAAAAAATTTTTTTTCGTGTTTTGTTTTTGTTTGTTTTGAAGCTGGGTCTTACTAGAGGCCCAGACATAAACCTTTAGGATCAACAACCTGGAAAACGGTTGGGAGCAGAAACAGAAGCTGAGAGTCTCCCTACGTTGCTGAGGCTGTCCTTGAACCAGTGATCCTCTAGTCTCAGCCTCCCAAGTACTGGGATTACAGGCATGCACCCCCACACCTGGCTGAGGGAATACTTTATGAGAGAGGTGATATTTAACTGGGCCTTGCAGGCCAAGTAAAATGATCTCTAGTACAACCTCCAGGAAAGAAATGAATACAAGAAACACCTAAGCAACAAACGAGGGGGCACATGATAATGGTAAAGATGGTAGATTTGACTCCTCATTCTAACCAGCCACAGGCTCACAGCAAAGCCTGTTTCCCCACCCACGAGATGGGGATAATACTATTTCTCGCTATTGTTGAGAAAAGAAAATAAGCTAATTGTGTTTCCATTTACCGAAAGCCTTGGTCCCAAGTCTGGCGATGCTAATGGTCTATTAATTTGTAACTACCATTAAAATTGTTTATCACTAATTGCTTCCAAAGGGAAAGTCCGATTTGTCTGACCCTCCGTGGAAATTTACGTGAGTTGGAACAGATTCCAGTCGGTCTCATCTCTCCTCCCTGCAGACCTGCTGCCACCACCTCTGGTCACCAATGCACATCACTCTTCTGACCTCCGATGTGCACTCCTCCATGTAACCCCAAGTTTCATAGCCCAGACCCAGCTCCCTGCCCAGAAAGGTGTCCTGAACCGCCTCGACCCACGGTGTGGTCCAAGCTCACGAAACTTCCTCCGCACATCTCAGGCTTGGATTCTGCATCTAAGTGAGCATGCCATGCGCTCCACTCGACAGCCAGCTCTTGAGGGCAGAGCCTACACCTTTACTGCAGAAGCCTGGACAGCCCCTAGCACAATGATATGTGTACTAGTCGAGGTTCACTAGAGTAACAGAACTCATGGGACACGTATATGGTAAAGGGGATTTATCAAATCAGCTTACAGTCAAAGCAGCGTAGTCCCAAGTTGCTGACTGCACGTGGAGAGCCGGAGGAACCAGCAGCTGGTCGAGCGGTTGGTCCAAGAGCTGGAGTCTCAGAATCACAGCGACCACTCATCTGGTCCCAGTCCAAGATGGAAAGGCCAGGAAACTCTCTGGAGGAACAATGGTGAAGGCCCCGTTCAAACAGCTGAAGGCTGATATCTCAGACGAGGGCAGACGGGCTGTCTTCAGGAAGAAAGAACCATGGGTGTATCCACGTGGCTTTCTCCTTCTTTTTATCCAGGTGCTGTGCCTATCAGAACCTCACTGCTCACATTCAGGGCAGGACTTCCCCTTCAATCTGCCATTACATAAACCAATCATGTCATCAACACACCAAAGTCACATCATCTTTGACAATCCAGACTAACCATCACAATTTACAAAAGGTACACAGTAAACCTTTGCCTGTTGACAGGCCATAAGAAGCAAGTTCTACAAAAATAACTACGTTCATTGACTTGTATGCTTTCTAGTAAACACAGGGTTTTTGCCTAGATTTATCTTACTGAGTATTCCTGAGAATTCCGTTAAGTAAGCAAATTAAGAATTCAAGGTCCAGAAGGGTCAGATGATTTGCCCATAGTCATTTGGAAGTGGCTGGTCTTTGGCTGTTTTTTTTTGTTGTTGTTGTTGTTGTTTTTCTTTTGACTCCTATCTCTGTTTCTGAAAGCATAAGGCCTGTCTGCTCCTGATCATTTTGCCAACTTGGTCCAATAATAAACCACGACGATTAGTATATTTCCTAAACAAGATAAGAACAATTATTCATAGGCTTTTTTTTTTTTCAGGTTTTCTGACCCCTGAAACGATCATGATTTTAAAGTACCAGATCGACTAACTGAATTTAATAATGAAACTGTTCTAATAGGGCCAGAGCCACTGTGGGACACCAGAAGCAGCACCATCCTTGTGTGTGTGTGCGTGTGTGTGGGGGGGGCGTGTGTGTGCGTGTGTGTGTGTGCGTGTGTGTGTGTGTGTGTGCGTGTGTGTGTGTGCGTGTGTGTGTGCGTGTGTGTGTGCGTGTGGGGGGGGGGTACTGGGGATCCAATGCAGGAGCATCCTACCTCCAAGCTACACCCCCAGCCCTATTTTTCATTCTTCATTTTGAAACATGTTCTCACTAAGTTGCAGAGTGCCTCACTAAGTAGCTGAGGCTGGCCGCGAACCTGCATTCCTCCTCGTCTCAGCCTCCCAAGTACTGGGGTTACAAGCGTGCGCCACCACGCCCAGCCAAGAGCCGTCCTTTTGGACTCCACCCATGCATTCTTCTCAGACACAAACCTTTAGGATCGACAACCAGGAAAATGGCTGGGAGCAGGAACAGGAGCATTAGCTCCTACAGGATACGATTCAGGCCTCCTAGCCTGACATTCAGGCTTCCCGCTCCCTTCCAGATCTTGCTTGGACCACTCCCTGAGCTCAGATCTGGTGGGGAGGGTCTGTCACTGGTCGTTGTCCTTATGCATCATTCTCTCCAGCCTTGTAACCACGTAGTCTCTTTCTTTCCAGGATGCTTTCTTTATCTGTCTCTCACAAGATACTGGTAGATACTTAACCTTTAAATTTTGGCAAAGTCAGATGTAGTGGTGCATGCTTGTAATCCCAATACTTGGGAGGTAGAGATAGGAGGATTGCAGGTTCAAGGCCAGCCTCAGTTACTTAGCAAGGCTCTCAGCAACTTAGTGAGACCCTATTTAAAAATAATAATAATAATAATAATAATAATAATAATAATAATAATAGTAATAATAGGGTTGTGTGTGTAGCTCAGAAGTAGAATGCCCTGAATTCAATCCCTAGTACCACAAAAAGAAAAAAAAAAAAAAAAAATGAAGGGCGGAGCAATTTGGGCTAGGGCTTAGCTCAGTGGTAGAGTGCTTGCTTAGCATGCCCGAGGCCCTGGATTCGATTCTTAGCACTACAATAAATAAAGTTAAATTTAAAACCCTCACTAATAACTTAGACTCTTTGCATCTAAGTTTCCTCAACATCAAAATAGGAAAAAACAAGGGTACCTATCTTGCAGGGTTGTTCTGAAAAATAAGTTAGTACATGTGCAGTGCTTAAAGCAATGCCTGACACAGTAAATTCTCAATAAGTGTTTGCAACGAAGATGCCTTTAAAGAGAAAACCAGGGCCGAAAACCTCCACTACTTCCCCTGCTTCAGTATCTCTAGAAAGGCGGATGATAATGAAATGAGCGATGCATGGCCCATTTGCTGCGAGCCCGGTGGAGTGCCAAGCTCCTTTCCATGGGGGATGGCGATTAAGTAGTCCTCATAACAACTCTGGAAGGTTGGATATCATTATAATCCTTTTACAGATGAGGAAAAAAAAAAATCTCAGAAAGGTGAAGTCATGTGCCCTTGGTCTAGGGCCCAGTGAGGCTCTGAGCACCAGGATATTGGGGCGAGGGATGGAGCTAGTGGTGGATCACTTACCTACAGGTGGGAGGTCCTGCAAAAACAAAAACAAAAACCAAACAGGATGCAAAAAACAGACTATTGGCGACCACATTGTCCCCTCTGCATCCTTTCCAGAAGTCATGAGCTGCAAGGCAGTTCCTGGAAATCTGCCCCTAAAGCCCATTTCGAGCTCCCTCCATTCCGTACCAGGGCCCGGAGAGAAGCGGCAAAGCACAGCCTGCACCCACCTCTGCCGTCACCCAGAGCCACCCTGCCAGCGCCACAGAGCCACGTGGTTTCCAAATCCGTTTCTAAAGTGTGTACAATTATCTAATTTATTCCAGATTTATGTGCCAATCTAGGTTTGAGCTGTGTCATAATATGATGAAAGTCAAAGACTGAAACCCAGAGTGTGTTTGACGGCAGCTGAGAGTGAGGCAGAATTCTAGCTAGCAATGTCTCCAGGAAACTAGGGACCTGACTAACCAAAAGATGAACAGGAAAAGCAAGGAAGAAGATGGCACTTTGGGGCCGCGGACTCTGTAACTCCTCGGTGAGAAGCTTGTTGGAAGTCTCTTCAAAGTCATGAGGAAAAGCCGAAGCAAGTTTTCCCTCAGCAATTCTGTGAAGTTTCCACAGATAAGTTTTACCTCAAGCTACCCAATGCTGGTCACTTTTTTTTTTTTTTTTTTTTGCAGTACTGAGAATTGAACCCGGGGGCATTCCACCTCTCAGCTATACCCCTAGCACTATTTTTTATTCTTTGTTTTGAAACAGTGTCTCACTAAGTTGTGGAAGGCCTTACCAAGTAGTTGAGCTGGCGGTGAACCTGTGATCCCCCTGTCTCAGCCTCCCAAGTACTGGGATTACAAGTGTATGCCATCAGCCTGGCTAGACAACACCAGTCACTTATGAAGAGTGTATTAAACCTAACAAAATATTAACCCATGCTTCTGATTTCTTTTTTACTTCCAAGGCGAGCTAGGGAACTATTTCCTTTCCTTCCTTCCCTTCCTTCCTTCCTTCTTTCCTTCCTTCCTACCTTTCTTCCTTCCTTCCTTCTTTCCTTCCTTCCTCCCTTTTCCTTTCTCTCTTTCTTTCTTCCTCTCTCCCTCCCTTTTTCCTTCTTTCTCCTCTCTTTCTTCCTGTTCCTGGGATTGAAATCAGAAGCATTCTACCTCTGAGTTACACTGAGTTTTTGTTTTGAAAGAGTCTCGCTAGGTTGCTGAGTGTCTTACTAAATTACTGAGGTTGGTCTTGGACCTGCAATCCTCTTGTTTCAGTCTCCCATCTACTGGGATCACAGGGGTACACCACCATACCTGGATTAGAACTATTTTCTTTTTCTTTTTCTTTTTTTTTTTATTGGTGCAATGTAATCATACATCTTTGTGAGGTACAAGCTGGTAGAGGCATACACGCAAATAGGTCTCAGTTAACCCTTCCCCAATTCCTGCCCCATTCCCTCCCCCTCCCTCCTTCTCATGTTCAGTTCAGTGGTTGACTTTGATATGTTTGTGAAAGTACATCATGTGCACTAGGGTGCTCCCTCTCTCCCCTCCCACCACCTTCAGTTAGGTTGCCTTCCTTGCTCATCTAAGGTTTCTCCTTCTTCGTCTAGAGTCCTTCCTATGACCCACTTTCTCCCTAGCTTCCACATATTAGGGAGAAAGCATCTGACTTTTTTACATTTTGTGACTGACTAATCTCACTTAACATAATGCGGAACTCTTTTCTTAGCCACCATTTGAAAGTGCCAAGAGAGGGGAGACACTGGTGGAATGGGAGAGGGGTGCAGAGGGGGAGGTGGGGAAGAGAAAGGGGAGCTCTGATCATGGAGACCATTCAGAGAATCCTTTGTTCATACAACAGGTTATTTGTAGCAAGGTAAAGACTATCTATGGGGGAATGGGAAGGAAACACAAGTACGCGTGTTTATTGTTGACTCTGAACCTCTGTGCTGTATAATTACAATGCACCCATAAAAAAAAAGTCCTAAAAGAACAAGAGGTTGAGGAAGGATGTTTTACAACAGATATGACTTATTTTAAAAGAGTGGCCGTCCACTAAGGGACACTGACGTTGTGCAGGGAATCAAGAGGTGAGGGAAGTTTCATCATCGTAGGGATCCAGCTCCATAGTCTGGCCCTCGGAACCTCTAGCTGTATGCCTTGGGCACTTCATTGAATTTGAGCCTCATTTCCCCCCCTCACCTGTAAAGTGGCACCTCTGTAATCTCCTTCAGAGATTCTCAAAGTGGTCCCTGGAGAAGGAAGAAGGAAGGGACTGGCCATCTGTGGTTTCACAAGATCCCTGGTGATACTGATGGACGCTGCAGTATGAGAACCACTGGTCTACGTTAAAACAACTTTTTAGCTTTGTGTATTGTAATCATCTGGACAATCTTTTTTTTTTTTTTTCAGTACTGGGGATTGAGCCAAGGGCATGCTACCTCTGAGCTACATCCCCAGCCCCATTTTTTATTCTTTATTTTGAAACATAGTCTCACTAAGTTATGGAGGGCGTCACTGAGTAGCTGGGGCTGGCCACAAACCTGTGAGCCTCCTGTCTCAGCCTCCCAAGTACTGGATTACAAGTGTGCACCACTGCGCGCATGCGGCTAGGATAACCTTTAAAAGACATGGACATCTTGGTCCCAGCTCCAGAAATTTTGATATAATTAATCTGAGGCTAGAGCCCTAGATGTCGGAATCAGAACTCTAAAGACCAGCCCCACTGCTGCTTCAAGTAGTTCTAATATGTAGTCAAGGGTAAAACCCTCACCTTACAGGGGCATTGGAGGATTAACTGGTTTAATGTATCTTCAGCAAACTGTGCTGCACACAGTAGAAATTTAATACATATAAGCTTTTTCAGACCATATGTTTTGTGTTCATAGTATTTTCATTAAAACTCCAGATGAAACTGGGCATGGTGGTGCATACCTGTAATCTCAGTTCTTGGGAGGCTGAGACAAGAGGATTGCAGGTTTGAGGCCAGCCTCAGCAACGTAGTGAGACCTTGTTTCAAAATGAAAAATAAAAACTGCTAGGAGTATAGCTCAGAAGTTGAATGCCCATGTGTTTAATCCCCAGTACAAAATAATTTTTTTAAAAATTCCAGAAGGAAATTCACCAAAACACTGACAGAGGTTTTCTCTAAGTGGTAGGATCATGGATGATTTAAAATTTTTCTTATACTTTTCTGAAGTTTCCCAAAGGTATTAGCATATATTATGTTTATACTCACATGAAAAAAACCTAAATTTTAATAGAGAAAAGAGTCTTTTCTGAGGCTCTTATCTTACAATTATCCCAACTCCATCAACTAACCAATGGGAAGCCATTTCATTTGCATTTTACAGATGGAGAAAATGAATCATGGGAGAGTGTGCCGAGTTTATACAACATTCTGCTGGTAGTTAAGGTCAAAAGAGCTAACACGATGATTGCAACTAATATCTCTTCTCTGGAACATTTTTCCTCTCCCTCAGGAGAACAGTCTTCTTTCTTAGTCTGACAAAAAATGGGGACCAAAGGCCTCAGGGCTGAAGCTGTTGGAGTCTGTCTGTCCCCTAAGAGCTCCCTTGAGTCTCTGTCACCACCTCCAAGTGGCCCATGTAACCCCAGCAACTGCATTCACATACTGCAGCCCCCAGGGAAGAGCAAGCACTACCAACCATGCACGTTGGGTTTTTAAGAAACACTGCAAAATGTGACGTCATGGGAAAAGCAGCAGCCAAAAGTTTGATTCTGGTTCTACAGCAACTGCTACCACGGAGGCTCCATTGATCTTGTATCAGGCGCCGGGCTCAGCACTTTACAAGGATTTACAAAACGGGGCTCAACGAGAGCCATGGTTCTCAAACCTTAGAGTGCATCGAAGTCCCCTGGAAGGCTTGTCACACAGACTGCTAAGCCTCAGCCTGGATTGCTGATTCAGCAGATTCTTGGGAAGGAACCTGGGAATTTGCATCTCTCCCTTCCCTCCCTCCCTTCCTTCCTTCTTTCCTCTTTTTCTTTCTTTACTGAGATTGAAACCCAGGGGCATTCTACCTCTGAACTACAACCCCAGACCTATTTTTTTCTTTTTTTTAAACAGGGTCTCACTAGGTTGCTGAGAGTCTCACTAAGTTACTGAGGCTGTCCTTGAACTTGCGATCCTCCTGTCTCAGCCCCCCACATACTGGGATTACAGACGTGCACCACTGTGCCCAGCTAGGAATTTGCATTTCTACCAAGTTTCCTGGTGATGCTGGTGCTGCAGTCTACTCACATTTGAGGACCATTGGACTAGAGCATCTGTAGCTGGCACTTCTTTCCAGTTCTGATATTCTGTTTGAACTCAAGCCCTTATTCTTATCCTATGGCCCCACACTGAGACTTGAACCGACCCCACAAACTCCTAAGGTCCTTCTCACAGTCTCCCGTGACTGTTACGTGGTCCACATGGGCAGTTTCACTTTAAATGCGAATCCAGCCAAGTCAATGCCCAGCACCTGATGTACCTGCCCTGACCCTCCACAGCAGGGAAGGCACAGACCAAGTGTCCACGCCGGGGCACATACCGATTCTCCTAACAATAGATCCCTGGTCATCAGAAGCAGGGCCTCCTGTCAATCACAGACACTGCCGACAAAGCACCGTGGTCTTCATTTATGCGTCTTTTCCCACTACACAAAGGCTGATATTGTACATTAAAGCCTTTCCCTCTTACCACCGACAGAGGGCCTGGGCTGCTAAGAGAAGAAAAGAAAGCATCACACTGTAATGCATTAGGACCTTACAAGGCTTTAAAATTTACAAAGCACTACCACACCCGTCCTTTCATTAAGGATTCATAATAATACTCTGAAGTAGGTGTTTTAATTCTGTTTTATAGCTTAGGAAACAAAGGTTCAAATAGGCTTTGTGATTTGGGAAAGCCCCACAATTAATATTAAATAGAACCCAGACAACTTGGAACCCAGTCCTCCCTCCTCCTGGCCTAGACGGAACTCCACTGCTTCTTGACCCACATTACGGAAAAGTTCAAATTAAAATTCTCTTCCTGACTCCCTTCGTCCTCAGCATATCAGCAAGAAAGAACCACAATGGGTAAGGAGACGAAGAAGTGTAATTGCAGGTCTCTGAATGGAGATGTTTAATTATATAGTTCCATATGTGATTTATCAACCAGTTTTGATCGTTGACAATTCTCCTTAAAGAATCCTTTTCCTCTAAAAAATTAAAATAATATATTTTATAATCTTCCCCGGAATGCTTTGTTTTCATTCAAATAAAGTGATGACTGTTTCTTATGAGTGTCATGATTTCTAGGCAATTGGTCTAATATCAGAGAGGCATTAATTCCTAGCAGATTTATCACAATCAGGTCTGAGACCGCAGAGGCTTTACCTGGAAGCAATAATTATTTCCTGGACAATGCAAAGTAATAGAAACTTACCTGGTGTGGGAGGGGCCATTCTTTAAGAAACCCGGCTGTACCTCTCCTGCCTAATTCTCTTTGGGCAAGAGGAGCCTCCAGATACGACTCAAAGAATGATGCTGGCCCAAGTCTGCTTTTGCCTGGGAGAGGGGAGCGACGAAGGGTCATCAGCACAAAACGTCAAACTTCCCCAGTGTTACTGAGGCAGGCCAACAATGAGGAGGGCGGCCACATTCATAAAAGCAAGGTCCCAGCTTCACTTCCAGATCTCAAGGGACTGACCAACCGCTGAATCTCTGATCTCAAGGGATCCAGACCAACCTCTGGACCTCTGACCAACTACTGAAGCAGGTGAGAGTCGGCCTCCAGGTTCCTTAAGGAGGCCAGCTCTGCTGTTCCTGCCCGCCAGGTCCCAAGAGGGCTGCATTGACCACCACTGAAACCTTCTTCTGTTGTCTGCTTTACCAGGTAGCCAGCCATCTGTATTATTGTTCAGAGATGTTGGTTTCTTGTTAGAATAACCCAGCTTACAAGTGGTAGACTCAAGATTCAAACCCAAGTAGAAATCTCAGACATTAATTTAGTCAATAAATACTGATTAAAAGCCAGCTAGGAGCCGGGCGTGGTGGCGCACGCTTGTAATCCCAGCATTCGGGAGGCTGAGACTGGAGGATCCGGGTTCGCGGCCAGCCTCAGCCTCCTAGTGAGGCACTCTACAACTTAGTGAGACCTTATTTCAAAATAAAGAATAAAAAATAGGGCTGGGGGTATAGCTCGGAGGTAGAATGCCCCTGAGTTCAATCCCCAGTACCACAAAAAAAAAAAAAAAGCCAGCTAGGAAGCTGGGTATGGTGTCACAAGCTTGTAATCCCAGGACTTGGGAGGCAGAGACCGGAGGATCACAGGTTCGAGACCAGCCTCAGCAATTTATAGACTCTCAGCAATCTAGTGAGACCCTGTTTCAAAAAAAAAAAAAAAAAGTTAAAGAAGGCTGGGGGGTATAGCTCAGAGGTGGAATGCCCCTGGGTTTAATCCCCAGTACAACAGCAACAATAACAAAGCCAGCTAGGTGATGGGTAGAATAGGATAGGATAGGATAGGAAAAGATAGGATAGGATAGGACAGAATAGAATAGAATGAGCCTTAAGAGATCAGTAACATCCAGGCGTGGTGACACACACCTGTAATCCCAGTCCTTGGAAGGCTGAGACAGGAGGATCCCAGGTTCGAGACCAGCCTCAACAACTTAGAGAGACCCTTAGCATCTTAGTGACAGACCACATTTCAAAATAAAAAATAAAATAGGGCTGGGAGTGTGGCTTGGCAGTAGAATGCCTCTAGATTCAACCACCAGTACTCCAAAAAAAATAAATAAATAAATAAATAAAAAGAAGAAACAGTGAAGAAAGAGACAAAGAGTGGTGGTTTCAGGCTAGGAAGAAGGTGGAGCATCCTGCATGGGTTCACACAAGAAAAAATGTGCAACGGATGCAACTCTCAATTGCACTTTCTCATATTAAAGCCAGTTCTGCATCCAGACACAGCCTTGCTGGTACAGAGAGCAGCTGGCCCTGCCTTCCCCTCCCACTACAGCCGCCTCAAAGGAGCCCACACGGGCTTCCTCCACCTGGAGAGAAAACTATATGCTTGGCAGGAAGCAGGCCCTTGGATAGTTGGGTCTCTCTTCTACGCCGCAGTTCACATTAGAGCAGTTACTTACTAATGGTACCCTGCGACGTGGCAATTTACGAGAGAGTACTAATTTAGTACCTGGTCCTTGAAGAGTTAACTCACCTCTCTCCCGAGGTGCCTAATTGACTCCTGGCCAAGAAGGCTGAAAGGAGATGTGGTCCAGTGCACTACAATTCTTCCGGGCTGCTCCAGGCTTCTGTTGCCCTCATTCGAGGCTTCCAAAATGGAGACGCAGCCAGGCGTGGTGGCCCACACCTTTAATCCCGGCTCCAGGAGGTTGAGGCAGGAACATCACAAGTTCCAGGCCAGCCTAGGTAATGTAGCCAGACCCTGGCTCAACATAAAATATGAAGGGCTGGAGATGCAGCTCAGTGGTAAAGGGGCCCTGGGTTCAGTCCCAGGCGCACTTTGTTGTTGCTGTTTAACAAAAACAAAATAAAACAAAAAAAGAGGTACAGTGGCCCCAAGGATCAGGAGGGGCTGGGTTCAAATGCTGGCTCTGCTTCAGGGTCACTCTGTGACAAATACGTCCCCATTCTGTGCCTCTGTTTGCCCAAGTTTGAAGTAAGGGCAGTGTGTCATTTTGATTTCTTTCTTTCTTTCTTCCTTTCCTCTTTCTTTCTTTCTTTTTTTTTTTTTGTATGTGTGGTATTGGGAATTGAACCCAGGGGCATTCTACCTCTGAGTTATACCCCCAGCCCTATTTTATTTTCATTTTGAAACAAGATCTTGCTAGGTTGATGAGAGTCTCACTACTTGCTGAGGCTGTCTTTGAACCTTCGATCCTCCTGTCTCAGCTTCCCAAGTACCTGGGATTACAAAGTCATAGCCTGGCCTGTGGCTTTGAATTCTAAGGGTCCTTCTGACAGTCTTGGGTAATCGCTCTTCACTCTTTGAGGGTCATAGATTCCTTTGAGAATCTATGCTAAGGCACCAGTTCCCCAGAATATTGGGCCTACAATTTCAGAAAACCCATGGACATTCCAAAGTTCAAATTAAGATTCTTCATCCAATATGGGCTCTGAAATCAGAAAGGTTTTGTGTTGTAGCCTGGATATCTCTTCTCTCTCTCTCTCTCTCTCTCTCTCTCTCCACACACACACACACACACACACACACACACACACACACACACACACACCACCCATGCAAGGGGCAAGTCTATTACCACCTTTGAACTTCATTTAAAGAAAAAAATAGCACCAATAAGCCTACCTTGTAGTATTGTGGTAAGAATGAAAAACCATCATGTATAAGTGTCTGGCTCATAGAATGTGCCCAATAAATGGCAGGTAAAGAAAAAAAAAAGTAATGGCACCTGTCATCTGTGCTCAGGGATGTTCATTTTTCTTTCTTTCCCACAGTAACCAGCAGTTATCTCTGCGCTTCAGGTGTTCCGTAAGTGTTATTGCTTGACTGTCAAAGCGATCTTAAAATCTCCTCTGTCGGGCAGTTCCAGTGATGGGGACCTCACCTTACGTCAGCTGGGCTAGCGCACAGCTCTGCACGTCTTCACGTTGGGTCTCTCCTGCACCCCATCCTGCTCAGCACTGTCACCGACTCTTCCAGAAATGGACGCTTAAATTGCGATGTGCTCCAGATCACACGTTTTAATGATCCTCCATGTTTTGAAGCATTTCACGAAGCAGTTCTTCAAGCGAGATAAAAATGGCGGTTCACTTTATTGGGGTTTTACTATAAGCCAAGCATCGATTAAGTCATTTAATCCTCTCAACAGTTCTACAGGCAATGTAGCATATAGAAGTCTTAAGAATAGTTGGGTGTGGTGGCGCACGCTTGTAATCCTCGTACTTGGGAGGCTGAGACAGGGGGATCACAGGTTCACAGCCAGCCTCAGCAACTTAGCGAGGTCCTCAGCAACGTAATGAGACCCTGTTTCACAAAAAAAAAAAAAAAAGAAAGAAAAGAAAAAAAAATTAAATAGGGCTGGAGGTGTCACTTAAAGGTAGAATGCCCCTGAGTTGAATCCCAAGACCACAAACACAAAAAAGCCTAAGAGTATAATTTCTTAAGGTTACTTGAGTCGGTCAAGTCCACTATTTTCTGGCTATAGAATCTTGGACAAATCATCTGTCTTCTGTCCCCTTTAGTGCTGCCCTCTGAAGAGTGGAGATAACTATAGAAACCAGCATAGAGAGACATTATGAGGATAAAGCGAGATTATATAGGTCTAAATTATATATAATGTGCATTAAATTATTATGCTTATGCATAGATTTTATAGGTTTTACACTTACATATAGAATTTAGAATTGCATATATAATATACACGCATATTATATATAATCTAACCTGGTGTCTGCCACTTGGCAATTACTCAATATATATGAGCCATTATTATTGTTCTCATATTATAAATGAGGAAAGTAAAGCCAGGCACATGTCTGTAATCCTGGTGCTTGGGAGGCTGAGACAGGAGGATCTCATGTTTAAGGTCAGCCTCAGCAACTTGGCAAGACTGTTTTAAAACAAAAAAATAAAATAGGGCTGGGAGTTTAGCTCAAAGGTAGAATGCCCCTGGGTTCAGCCTCCAGTACCAAAAAAAAAAAAAAAAAAAAAAGAACTACATAAGTTGCAAAGTCAAATTGCTACCCCTCCAAATCTCCGTGTATTGGAAAACCAATGTCTTTTCTGATGATCAGAGTTATTTGGTCTTTGTTCCCAGTCTTCTAGAACCCAACTTCATTT
>PVLC010036216.1:0-15905 GCA_004027655.1 Graphiurus murinus
CAACCTGATTAAACAAAGTATTGGTGGTAGTGAGTGGCTATTTTTTTAAGTTAACTATTTGCTTAAGGCCATTATTCCTTCTTGTATTATGCAACCACATGTCCGCTATCAGTTTACAGAGATATTTTAGAAATCAGAAGTAAAAATTGAAATGTTATAAAATATACTATGATAGGTAAGTCTATGTACTTGAGGGAATATATGCACTACAATATCTAGTATCAGCAATAGAATAGATAATTTTTCAATGGTTAAAACAAAAACAAGTGTTTTTCAATGGTTGAAAACAAGTGAACAGATTTATCATTTTGTATTTGAGTTTTAATTAATTTATTTAACAAATATGCATATCTAATACTTGCTAAATATATATGTACTCATACATATATATTTCAAACTCTACATGTGAAAAAGATGAAAGACTATCCATTACTCTTACTTATTGAGATTTTACCATGTGCTACATATGCTATGTTGAGGTATGAGATACAAAATGTAAATTGAACTGGCTCTTCCATGAAGGAATTTCTATTTCTTTTGAAAATAGAGGCAAACTAACCAACTGAAAACAAAACACAACACAAAACAACAACAGAAAAACCATATAGAAAGAAGTAAAATAAATAGAATAAGAGTTTATGATTATATAAGTACTAGATTATTTAGTACTGACAATAAATACAAACAGTGCAGCCAGAAATATAATCAAAACACTCAGGCATACTCAAAAGAATGAAATAGTTCATTTTATAAAAGTATTCATATTTTATTTTGAGACCAAAAATGATCTATTCTAGAGTTGTATAAGCTTAGATTTTTGGCAGTTCAGCTGAGTTTAAAATTATAGATGTGTATAAATTTAATTAGCCAAGGTGCCCCAGGAGATGTCAGAACCTTACACAGTTCAGACATCCTTCTAGAACTTTGGAAATATAGCTTCTATCTGCCAGGTGATATTTATTTTCTGTAACCACTAGAAAGGCAAATTTAACTCACTTGTATATGTTTGAAACATTAGTCCAATTAGGGCATACCACCAGCCAGCAAAGTGCAGTGGAGCACTGGAAGGCAGATTTGTTGAGGACACCAATAACTGACTCTTTCCTCCTCAATTTTGTCATTTTTTTAACCTAGGATATGATCAGCATCCTAGTTCATGGATGGGTTTGTGGCTTTTTGAGAATCCTCTGAAAGCAATTTCATATTTTGTGTTTGTGTGTGTGTGTGTGTGTGTGTGTGTGTGTGTGTTTGCATTTGTATTCATTTGTTAAGAATATCTCTCCTAGATTAAAAGATTCTCAATGGGAGATTTTTCTTACCTAATTTTTTTCATATTCTCAGTGTCCAGGGTTATGCCTTACTCATGGTAATTCCTTAACTCATGGACTTATACATAAGTGGAAGAATATCTTAATGGATATGTAGTTCATTAGGGATGTGGTGGTTAGATTTAGAATGTCCCCTGAAAAGCTCGTGTATTAAGGTACAAAGTTGATATAATTAAGTTATGATGGTTATAATTTCATCAGTGGATAAATCCGTTGTAATGGATTTACTAGGTGGTAACCTAGACAGCTGAAGGTGTGGCTTTAGAGACTGTGCTTTTGTGTTTTACTTCCCTTGTATTCTTGCTCTCTTTCTTTGGCCTCCATGATGTGAAAACAGGGCCATTTCTTTCTTCCTTTCTCTGCTTCCTGTTGCCATGCCCTGAGCTTCATAGACTCTAGCCTCACATGGGATGAACCCTGAAATCTCAAAAAAAAAAAAAATGTGAGAAAATAAATCTTTCTTCCTCTTTGTTGTGTGGTCAGTTGTTTTGGATTATTCAGTGATAATGTTGACAAAGACAGAAATTGGTACCAGAGAAGTGAGGTCACTACTATATTTAAGTGTGATCATGTGTTTTGCGAGTCTTTGGAACTGGTTTGTGAGAGGAGTTTGAAAGGATAAAACGTGGCTAGAAAAGCAGACTATAAGACTGTGCTCAGGAGATTTCAGAGGACTAAGAAGATTCCATAGGAAAATGAAGTAGGAGCCACGTGTGTTGTATTCTGGCAAAGTATTGGCATTTTTGCCTGTGTCCTGAAACTGTGTGTGAGGCCGAATTTAAAGACTGATTAAGTTAGTAGGGGAAATCTTAAAAAAGCAATGTATGCAAACTGCAATATGGTTATTGATGTTTACATTCAGCCAACTGTACCATCAATTTTGGAATTAGCAGGAGACTATAGATTTTCAGTTTGGCCAGGAAGGCATGTGTAAAACTGGGGTTCAGAAAGATAGTGCTGTAAAAGAAAGTAAGATGGCTGAAGGATGGTTGAATATTTTGCATAGAAACAAAAAAGTAATGTGGTTAGGGCAGTTCAAGCCTGTATCGTAATGGATTTACTGGATGAGAACCTAGGCAGGTGGGTGTGGCTGGAGAAGGGGGTGCAGTTTTAGTGTCTTTGAATCCTCCTGCTTGTTTACTCTCTCTTGCTTCTGGGCCAGGATGTGAGAGCAAAGTCCATGTTCTCTCCCTCTCTCTGCTTCCCACTGCCATTTCCTGAGTTCCATAGATTCTAACCTTTATAGACTAAAACCCAAAGTCTTAAAAAAAAAGTGTGATCAATTAAGTTTTCCTTCCTCTAAGTTGTGTGGTCAATTGTTTTGGAATACAGAGTGAGAATGTTGCCTGAGACAAAGGCTGTTGTTATTTTCTCTTTTAATACCACTATTACTTCATATCATATATACTGTAATAATATTTCAATGAGATTTAAGTAATTTTCTCATTTATTTTATTAATTTAAGTATATTTTAAACAGTTGAGAAGTATGTTTACAAATATGGTTCTCAATTTTCTTGCCTCTAGTTCTTAGTTCTTTTTTCTACATTCTATGGCAAATAATAAACAGTATATATATGTGTATATATATACTGTTATATATATATACACGTATATATACTGTTTTATATATGTGTACTGTTTATATATGTTGTTTATATATTATTTGTTTTTATTGTATATATTATTTAATATATATTGTTTATATATGTATATATAAACAATACATACATATATATATATTAAAGTTGGTGCCTAATCACTTCTACTAGTGTACTACTTTGTTGGATCTTTTACCATAAAAATTGAATAAACAAAATATATAACAAAATATTCAATGTTCATACAACATTGTGAGATTCTTTTAATGATACTTTCCTCTAGTTTTGGTGAAAACCACACTGTGTAGTGTTAGGAATTATGCGATAGTTTGTTTCTCAACTGTAGACAATGATTACTTAAAGTATTTTTGCTTTAGGTCATAAATGAATCTTTTAAGCAGATACACAAATAATCTGAAACCCATTTTAATTTTCAAGTGATTTTTTTCCTATCTTCATCTATTTTGCTATGCAAACAGCTTCTTTCCCAAGCATCCAATTTACTTCCATTTGAATTAAGCAGGTAACATTTTCTGTGTAAATTTTGGGTGGAACTTTTACATCAAATTTTCATCTCTTTTAGAACTCTTGGTAGTATCAAAATTTTTACACTGCACGTTTAAAAAGAACCTTTTGCCAGCCAGTTCTTCATATTATGTTGTCTTGTTCCAGAATTCTATGAATGAAAACAATATTGTGTCTTCTCTCTTTTGCTATTAATATGGTAAATAGGCAAAAGATATCTTTAAACTTCACTTAATATCACTTTCATTCTTGATACTATTAATTATTATTATTTACCCCAGAATGTTAATAAAATGATATGCCTACTGTAAGTGAAAGCACTAATAGTGCTTAGAAATTTCTACTTTCATTTAGCTGGAATGTTGACAAGTTGATGACAGTTTAGAAATAAGTCATTGGTGCCAGGAGAGAGGAATTTTCTCAGAGAAATTTTAATAAGAAACATTTCTTAAAACTATAATTAAATGGGTGTGGCTGCGAACCCTAAGAACTCCCAAGGGCTTTGCTCATTAGACAATTTCTCAGAGTCATTCACAGAGTCCCTAGCACAAAGAATATTCTGTAAGACTCCTTCCTCTCCCAAACATTTTCTTTATGGAAACAATGAAGCAGGTGTGCTGAGGCCTTGATATGACAATATATAGGAAGAGTCACAAGTTCAAGGGTTGTGCTGATTGCCACATGAGAATTATTGCCAGTTATGAATGCAAGCGGGTTGAAGTAATCCAATGGATGTTTCCATTTGAAAAGCTTCAGAAAAACTGGTGGTGGAGAATGATGGCTTTTTGAGAGCTCTTATGCAGAGTGTGCTTACATTTAAGTAACTGGCAAAACAACTGGGAGCCATAGCAACTCTACTGTTGCAAAGCCAAGCTCTAAACTGATACTCTAGGAATAAATGCAGCTTGCTCCTGATTAACTCTCTCATCTCCCTCCTAGACTACTGCAGTTATACTTGTGCTTTCACTCACCTTGCCATGCTGTCCGTTCCCCACAGATGGAGGAGCCCAAATATTTTGTTTTTACAAAACACAGACCTCTGTCACTTCAAGCTCTGAAGATTTAAAATTGTTACCATAGACTACACGACCCTGAAGCACCATTCTCCTTCTCTCTTCTCTGACTTCATTTTGCATCACTCCATGCCTTGCTCATTGTCAACTAGATGTCCTGCCTGCCTGTCTTCTCTAGAATTTAGGTTTTCACCTTAGACTTGATTTCCCCCTGCCTGAAATACCTCCTCCCTCTGGCTTCCATGCTATAAAACTTTTTGCCTTGAAAATGCATCATAACACAAACCTCAGCTCAAACATGGCTTTTGTTAAGATGCTTTCCTGTCTACCTGTTCAATCAGCCTCTTCTATTCACTTTCTGTTATCTTCTTTTTTCTTCATAGCTTTTATTAGAATTATTTTCTTACATACTTGTTCTTTATTTTAAATTTCTTCCACTAAAATGTATGTATTTCATGTGAGCAGAGCACATGTTCTGTTGCCCTAGTATCGAGAACTATACCCAGTGCTCAGAATGTCCTCAATAGGTGTTTGCTGATTTTATGATTGATTCACAAAATTATGAATGGATAAGTACAATGATTTTAGTGGGCATGTTCTGTGTGCAGCATGGAATTTCCCATGTGTCAGACACTAACTCTGGTATGCTCAGGATATCAGTTGTTTAAAAGTGTTCAAAGTCATTTGTTGGTTTGTATGAGGAAAATTTTACAGAAAATAAAAAGAAATTATTCATCTATTTATTAATTCAAAACAAAAACACAATTCAGCAACAAAATGAATGTAGAAATCCTGTCCTTTGTCTCTATAATCACTTGCTAGAGGCTCTTTGAGTGCAGATTGAAGATCATTGTGGAGCTGTTTTAAGCAGTTAGTGCAGTAAGAGGAGAGAAAACATGATTTTGGGGCGTAGGGTGTCTTTTGGAGATTTTAGGAATCTGAGAGTAATATGAGACTGGCTGGGGAGTGTTGATGACACTGGAATGATGGAGAGGAAGTAGTTGGGTGAGACTATTAAAATCAATCACCAATATAGTATTCAATTCCATGACAAATCCCTCTGCTACCTAATTGTGGTAGCCACGACAAGTTCTCTTTGCTGAGAAGAGATGGAACTGAGGGTAAATAGTATGGGCTGTGGGTGAAACTTGGTAGACTGTTACAGGGAAGTTCCCTGAACAGCTGGGGAACTGGTGCTCTATGGGGCAAAGTGTAGTATGTGGGTTCAAGAGTCCCAGCTCTGTACTTATTTGCTGTGTGACCTTTATCAAATTGTTGAACTAGTATTAGTTTTGGTTTCATTGTTACCAAAATACCGGGCAAGAACAACTTAGAGGAGGAAAAGTTTATTTTGGCTCATGATTTTACAGGTTCAGTCCATGGTTTACTGGCTTCAAGGCAGAAATATTGTGGCA
Source organism: Graphiurus murinus (assembly GCA_004027655.1). Lineage (NCBI taxonomy): Eukaryota > Metazoa > Chordata > Mammalia > Rodentia > Gliridae > Graphiurus > Graphiurus murinus. The sequence continues at coordinate 5,882 of PVLC010036216.1, forward strand.
GTAGGGAATAGTAGAGAAAAGCTACTTAACTCATGGTGGCAGGAAGCAGAGAGAAAGGAGGGGGCTAAGAATAGATATAGTTGTCAAGGCCACAGGCATGCCCCACTTTAAACCTAGTTGTATTTGAGACCATACTTTCAACACATAAGCTTTTGGGGAACATTCTAGCCTCAAACCATAACACTTTGTGATTGCTAGTATCCAGGGCATGGTTGCCTGAGATTGGTTCCAAATTTGTATGGATTATAGGAGCTGTGATAGAAAAATGAGTAATAGACTGCTATATTAAATCAGTTATGATAGCAAATATAGAAAATATTGAAATTTCTTACTAGAGCTGTGTTGTGAATGAGCTGTGGAAAAATTTGGCTGAGATGTCAGAGTAGTCACCATTGAAAATTTAAGATGAAGGTATAAAGGGACTTGCATAAGAAAAGACATTTGGGGCCATCTGCAGTATTAGATAATGATTTGTCTTGTGATCACTGAGGGAGTTAAAAACCTTACTCCTGCCTAATTGTTCATGTATCTCTTGAGATATAGTGGATAGCTAGGGGAGGTAGGCTTGGTCTGAAAGGGAGCAGAGAGCTTGCAGTGGCTATGCCAACCACCAAAGGCATCCCAAAGCCCACCAGCTGTTCCTCCTTTATTTAAGTATTAGACTAACCATTGCTATCACTTATAGGCATTTAAGATGTTCCATATGTTCTTAAAACGTATGAATTCATCTGTCCTAACAAAAATTAATGACAGGTATTATTAATTACCCTCATTTTATAGGTGAGAAAACTGATTTATAAAGAGATTAAATTCCGAAAAGTTATACATTCTATGTATATGTTGGAGCTAGAATTCAATACCAGGCTTCATTCTGGCTTGTGTAGGTTGCTTGACATTATTCTTTATTGATAGTGACTTATTTTTATAGAACTCAGATTTTAAGAGGCATTGGAAATATTTGGTGACTTTATGAAAATACATATATACATATATGGGCCCCAATTCACGGAGCCATCTTTTTGGTTTATATAGCTGTATGTTTTTATGGGTCCTCAGGGAATTCTGTTATACTTCCAAGTTTAAATACCATTGCTTTTGTCTGTGAGTAAAATTACCTTGAATTGGAACAAATTATCTTTCATAAAATAGTAATGATAATGAAGCTTAGTCAGGATATATTGAAAAACTAACAGGAGAAGTTTTGTGAAAACAGTTGGCAAAGCACTGACTCTCTGTTGGCCAGAAACACCTGGGTAGGCAATTACACTTAAACCTCCAGTCCTTGTCTATACCTACCCAATAAATAGATTATTGCCAAAGGTGGTATGATTTGGCAGAATGTAATATTTGAGCAGGAAAAATCTCAGTTCAAATCTCATGTGTATGGTTTATACTTTGCACTATGTTGGATATCATCTAACTTCTGGGTGCCAATTTTGCCTTCAGAAAATCACAGGTGATAATTCTTTTGTAGCCCTCTTTGAAGACCAAAAGAAGTGGTATCACTGAAGTCCTTGTAGGTGTGCTGAATACATCAGTTGCTTTTCTTTAAATAAGCAGAAATTCCACCCGACTTTAAAGTCCAGAGCGCTTGTTTTCAATGATAAAATATGCATTAGTTTTTATTCTCCTGCTGTTATAATATTCAGTCATTATAATCTTACAGAAAGAAATTTTCTTGTATAGACTTTAATGGTTATCTCTCAAACTGCCAGATGGTTCTATCAACAACTTAAGAAATTTATGAAATTAATCCCTTCTAAACTTCACATGTAATTCTGTTTCAGTGGTTTCAAACCACAGCTTTCATTTGAATTCTGAGAAAATTAGAGAATGATTTTTCTCATAAACTCCAAAATGCTGTTTTGCTTGCCTCTTTTGAGCAGTGCCTGATATTGCTACAAAGAGATAAACAAGTAAGTCTGGAGCACAATTTTGCATTAGTCTTCAAAAGATTTCATTTTCTTCATCATCTTAATGGAGTTAAAATATCAACAAAGAAAAGTGGGTGGAAAGGGTGGCTTTTTCCTGTGGGGTGTTTTGTTTTATTCCTCTCTTTTTCTTCCTTTGTTAGTTTTTTTTTTTTTTTTTTTTTCATTAGCAGACATCAACTAAGAACTAAGAAGGGGTTAGAAAGTTTGTGACATTTCCCTAGTGCCATCCCACCATGGCTCCATTTAGAAGTCATTTCAATTTTAGTTTCAACCAAGGTTTATAGGTCTTTATTCCTGTGGTCCAGTTGATACATTCAGGTCTAAGGGAGACCTCGACCCCATGCCATTTTGAGTCACACGGATCCTCTAAGTGGATGGATTTATTTCAACATGAATCATTTTATAAGTTTATCAAAAAGAGTTTATTCCCCTTTTATGTTTTAAATAAGTGGGTCACAATTACCATCATTCTAGTGCGTATTTGCAATGCTGCTTCTTATTCTGAATTTGAAGAATAACCACTAAGTTTTGTTCATAGCTATATAACTATTACTTGTGAAACTTTAATCAAGTCTGGAAACCTTCCTCTATTCAACTGTGAAATACCATATAATTCACAGTGTTCTCCTGAGAATTCAATTTATCAAATGTAAATTGTTAACTAGGTATCTAGAGTCCTGGAAACCTTACCAGAGAGTGGCAAATTAGGTAAGAAATGATTTGGAGTTATGACCAAATTCTGATTGACACATCAGTTCATATTAAACCAGGCCAGTCACTGGGGATGAGTAGGTCATGCTCTGCAAAGAATTACATCATTTCTGTGAGGTACAAGTCCAGGACCAGTCATTAGATTGACTATAGCTTTGTTTGTCATCTTCCTCTCACTAGTGGACTATCTCATTCCCTGAAATGGCTCTTCCAAACGTTTCAAGGCCATTCCCTCCTTATTTTTTCTAAACAGTCTGATCTCCTAATTTAATGAGAAGGTAAGGCCATCTGAGTTGATCTTCTTCAAAAGTCTTTCCTCTCCATCATACTTATCTCCATTTATTCACTGGTCTTCGGAGGTGAGTGTTGCAATGTTTCTTGACCTTGTCTCCTTTCAACCATGGGATATTCCTCTCTTTCCTTCATATTTTGTGCCTTTAATATCTTACTCTCTATTTACACCCTCTTCTACTACAAAACATACTTATTTTTTTCATAAACAAGATAAAAATGTCCATCTTTACCTTCAAACTCTTTTTACTGCATTCGTTTCTGCACACCCCTTGACAGAGTGGTTCATGTTCTGGTCCTTCTGACTCTTCCATCTCCCCTTTATAAACTTGCTGTGTCCTGACACTATTACTCCTACACCACAGAATCTTCACTCTCATTGATCATAGATGACCTCTGAGACATAACTCCCTCCTTTATTTTAGTCTCTGTCCTCTACCTCAGCTTTTTCATCTCTTTCCATCAGCAGTTATGGGATGTTGGAATCCTTTTTCTTTTGAAATGCTCCCTTGATGATTTTCATATATCTGTATAAAGTCCTTTCCCCTTTCTTTACTGACTTCTCTATTCTTTACCTGCCTTCTAAATTTTAACCTTTCCATGGATTTATTTTGGCTTATAAAAATAGAAGTTTATATCTTACTCATCCTATATGCCCATCATAGATTAACTGGAGTTTCTGTTTTTTTTTTTTTTTTTTTTTTTTTTTTTTTTTTTTTTTTTTTTTTTTTTTTTTTTTTTTTTTGTGGTATTGGGGATTGAACTTGGGCATTCTACCTCCAAGCTATACCCCCAGCCCTATTTTTTATTCTTGATTTTGAAACAGGGTCTCACTAAGTTGCGGAGTGCCTCACTAGGTAGCTGAGGCTGGCCGCGAACTCGGATCCTCTGGTCTCAGCCTCCCAAGTACTCGGATTATAAGCATGCGCCATTATGCCTGGCTGAGTTTCTGTTTCTTGTAGTCACTCATGGACACAAGCGGACACACAGAAGACCATCTGAACTCATATTTTCCAATTCTCCAAAACAAGATCAAAGAGAATGTGGTAAATCACAGAACGATCATTAAAGCTTCCACTCAGAAAAGATTCCTATCACTTCTGTATGCATTCCATTGGTGGGATTAAGTCACACTTCTGAGGGACAGGAAAGTGAAATCTTATCATACATATTAAGAAAAGTCATTGAAAATGTTCAAACAATGACCCTAATGACATTCATATAAACTGAGGTAAAGGTGTACTCATATTTCCATAGATAATTTTTAAGCCTCATCTCTTTTCTCATTGACTCATCTTCTTTTTCAATTATTACCTCTGTGATGAAGTCTTTGAATTTGCAATCCCTTCTCTAAATTATTACAGATCTTTACTAGTATCAGTTTATGGACTTATCCTGTATCTGTGATACAGGCATTGTTATTTCTTGCCCTTGGTGTGTCTAAGCTTATAGACTATCATCTATGAGCTGATCTTGGTGTAAGTTATCTTTCTGTAGTATCTTATGTGTATTAAATATTAAATTTGTTGAAAGCCTATAACCCAAAAGGAACTCCCTTACATAGCTTGTGGTAAATGCAAAATAAACTTGCTGAATTAAATTGAGGGTACTATAAGGGCTTGGATTTGTAGCTCATGGTAGGATATTTGCCTAGTATGTGTGAGACCCTGAATCTGATCCCCAGCATTGCAAAGTATATAAATAATTAATTAAACTAAAATAAGATCAATTTTGGGCACCATGAATCAGTTTTTAAATTGAGGGTATAGATTCAGAGATAAAGCCCTTCACTATAAAATTTCTTCATGTTTCACTTTCTTAATCAGTCACATATTACTGTGATCAAGAGGATACAAGAAGAAATAAACATAAAAGTTTTAGTTAACTTTATTTTTTATCAAAATGGTCCAGATATATTGTAAAAGAAACCATTGTTGATCATTGTAGTAAACAGGTCTTTACTACTCCTATGCTAGTTGTTATTCTCAACAATATTATAGTTTCCCAACTAACATCAACACTCTTTGCTTAAATTCCTGAAGAACAGAGAAAGCAGGAGAAGGAAATAAAATACAGCACTGTTCTTGATTAATTGTCCTCCCCAGCATAAGCGTGGATATTTTCTATAAGCCTCATTCTATGCTCATCTCCAACCTATTGCTTCTTCTTTTCTAGTCTTAGTTAACTACCTCGTCCCAATACCAGAGATATATTATATTGTATACTACAAATAGAATTCAAATACAGTAATAAGCGCATGCCAGGCTTGGTTGTAATTGAGGAAATACCAAGCTTTTATAACCACCTCAAGTTCTTTGTGCAATGATATGAAGCTGCAAGTCACATGAGTCGGATATACTCTGAACTATGTGTTTGTGGAATCTGGATATGTGAATTTGGTACTTAAAACAAAAAGCAAATGGAGAGCTGAATGAAAGAATCAGAATTAGAGTGGCACAAGAACAGATGCCTCAGTAAGAATAGGAAGTATGATGGAGTATCATGAGAAAGAATTCAGTACATGAAATAGAGAACTAGCTCAGAAGAGAGTGAAGCTGATCTGAGGAAAGATAGGGGGAGTTACTGGGTGTACGAAAAGAAAACAGGTCTTTTTTTCCCCCCTCACCACAATTTAGAGCCATGTAGTAGGTGATTAGCCTTATAAACTACAAAAGCATGTTTCTCACAGTTTTAGAGACTGGGAAGCCCTAGATCAAAGCACCAGCTGATTGGATGTGTGGTGGAGGTCCACTTGCTGGTTCACAGATGACTATCCTTTTACTGCGTCCTGTCATAGACAAAGGGCTGTGAGAGCTATCCAGAGTCTCTTTTATAAGGGAACTATTCCCATTCACAAAGGCTTTACTTTCATGACCTAATCACCTTTCAAAGAGTCTCACCTCCAAATGCTACTATCATATCCGTAGGTTTCCACATATGAATTTTAGATTGACAGACCCATCCAAATCTCTAGAATTATCTTTTTCTGTCAACAACTTATTTCCTACATTGCTGTTTAATAGAGTTAACCAAATTCCTCCAGTTTGTGAAAAAAAATTCTTAGATATTAATGATACCTTTGCTAAGTTACTCAATAACTTTATTTAGATTTGATTCTCCACAAAAAATAAATAAACAATTTTTGGGGGGTGGACTAGGATTTGGGGAGTAATATTCAAAGAGTCATTTAATTTGTCTATTGACATCTTATCAATATTTAATAGTTACTGGAAAATTATTACTTAGTTCTTTTTCAGTGATTTAGTGTTTACAGCCTATGTCTTTTTACATTTATTACTCCAAAGTTAATTTCTCTTTTTCTTAACTTAAAGTTAGTAGCATTTTTAGTCAGTACAACACTTTTAGTCTTGTGCAAACTAGGACAAATTCCTTTTAAAATATAACCAGGTGATTCCAATTCAAGAGAAAGCAGATATTTGATTATTTTTCCCTGAAATAACTTCTGGAACCAGCATGCTTCAACAATTGGATAGCTCCCTGTTCAGCAGAATCTTTTATAACTAAATATGAATTTCACTGTAAGATTACTGTAGTTCTCAATTACAAAACTGAGTTCATATATTTATATATTTTTGAAAACACAGTGTTTTCAGTTTGACTTCTGAACAATTGACTATTCGAAAAAAGTTCAGTCCTTTGATGTCTGAACAACTGCATAATTTAATTTCTCCTTCCCTTTCTAACTTCAAAAACAAATTTAAAGCAAAATAGAATTGATTTAACTGTGAATGATTGGGCCTTGTTTACTAGCCAACAATAGAAAGCTCTGATAATGTATCTCTTTTTGCTTATTTCCAAAAAGATATAACTGATATCTACCTGTGCTATTGTAGATTGACAGAGGTCATTTGTGTGTAAGACAAACAAAAAGCTATGTGAAATTGCTCTCATAAAATGTGTTTGTTTGAAATTGACATGGTTGTAAGATCTACCATGGTACACTTTGTTATTATATCAAAAGAAGGAATTTAAATACTATTTCTTGTCATCCTGCAATAATGATGAAAAAAGAATAGACTAAAATCCCCTCTTTTCCATTTAATTATTATTATCATTATTGTTATCTATTTATTTTTTGTGTTTCAGCCAGCATTTGACTTGTAGTGAGGGAGTGAGGAAGAATTATTGCTTGCTAGTGCATTGTTTATGGAAAGTCAATTTTTTTTTTAGGCAAATGGGAAGCAAATCAGTTTTCTTAATTTAGAGTAAGAAAACTATTAAAATAGGGCTGTCAACATCACACAATATTCCAGTTCTGTTACTTGTTCATGTCACTTGGGATAATATGTTTCAGATGATATAAAGTCATATATGTACCTAATTTCTTTACTGGGACCTATGGAAGGCTTGGAGTTGGTGTCTTGGTGAATTAGGCTATCCTTGATCTCAAAAATTCCACCTTACTAATATAGTATGCAAAGATACACCACAGTACTATCCTATTAGTTAAATGTTGTATTCACAAAAGGCTTGCTTTTAATATCAAAGTTATAATTCAAATGTATTTTTGCATCTGGGGTTGCAATTTTATGAGCTATCAATATTTTCCAATGAAGAATCAAAATATGGATTCTAAAAAAAAAAAAAAAAAGCCTGCTTTTAGGTAGGATGTCCCTGATCAGCTCTCTCCCAACTCTATGTATCCTTGATGAAGTATTGTTTAAGTGCTAAATGCTTCACATCTGTTAGTTTACAAGTAGGTCCTGAACTCTCCTACTACCTGTATATGCTTTTTAAGAAATAACTGTCTTTTTAAACCTTATTCAAGTAAACATTTTTGGTACTCAGTACAACCTGATTCTGATTATGTAGCATGCAAAATTCAAAGGATCAAATCACCAGCAATTTGCTTCCCCGAGTTGCTTTCTTAAATCAGCTTTTAAATAGATTTATGTTGCCTGTGGATATAAAGCAGTGAAGTAAAACTAAACCTTCCTGATTTCCAAATCAGCATTTAAAGTGCTATAATTCATATTTAATGAAGAAAAACAGCTAAATAAGCATCCATAAGCATTTAAATAGAGACTTTATGCTCATAAAGTTTTTATCCTCTGCTAAAAGCCCCTTTACTATATATTTTTATTATACTTTGATGCAAAACGCTAAAAGGAAGTTGGATATTGTTAAATTGCTATTAAGTTATAAGAGAACAAATATTAGGAATGAATTTCAGCTCAGTTAACTAAGACAAGATTGGCAATTTTCCTAACTTGTGCTCAACATTTAGTTTTCAAACAGAGAAAATGTTTTATTGCCAACAGAACATGAAACAATATTGAGGCCAGATGTTTCTGACCTTTTGTGTTAGAATAAAGCACTTTCTATTTCAAGGCAAGGCATCCTGTTTATAAATGGCTACATTGTGGTGAAAACTGACTTTGTTTTACCTGTGAAATTGAGTTTGACCATTTCCCCTGGAATAAACAGGGAATGTTGAGATCTGTTTGCCTGAAGGCAAAGTAATATGAAGATGATAGCATAATGCATGTGCATTTGAGGCTTCATCCATCTCAAATAGACATTCCTTGAATCTCCATCACCAAAACAAACAAACAAATGAATAAACAAACAAACAAACACTTCCTGTACCTCTCAAAGCCCAAAACAGGGTAATTCAAAATGAAGTAATAAAACTGTGAACTAGTTGATTTCCTAAAACATTTTTCTCATTGGTTATAGGTCACAATTTTGCTCCATACTTGGCCTTACTTTCTTTCTTTTTGTGGTATTGAACTCAGAGGCATTCTACCTCCGAGCTATACCCCCAGCCCTATTTTTTATTCTTTATTTTGAAACCGAGTCTCACTAAGTTGCGGAGTGCCTCACTAGGTAGCTGAGGCTGGCAGCGAACCCGGATCCTCTGGTCTCAGCCTCCCGAATGCTGGGATTACAAGCGTGAGCCACCACGCCCGGCGGCCTTACTTTCTAAACCTGACCGATACTGAGAAAGAATGAAGAATGTGAACCATTAAGAATACTACTCTAAACAGACATTGAGATGGCTACCATTTTGTCCAACTACACTTTTGAAAGCAGAGTCCCTTCCTCCAGGCATGAGTAATGTGTTTCACATTCCATTTTCTAGGCCAGGAAAATGATACCATTGGCCTCTAATTCAGTCAGTTGTATAATTAGCTTCAAGCTCAGAAATAATCCTACTATAATATTAACGACATTTGTTGAGCTTTTGCTTATATTGCCAACTGTTTATTAAGTCCTTGTATGTGGAAATTTGTGAATCTAATCACCTTGAAGAAGAAAGGAGCTCAAATATATGTGTTTCAATCTTCTGAACTATATTTGCCCTTTCAGAGTAGACATTAGTACCTATAGTGTTTCTTTTCCTTTTTTTCTGAAGCATACTTTTGATCAGTATTCAAAGGTTTGGTGGTTCTTCAAATATGAATCTCCATAAATTTGGGAGTAAAACTTTAACTACTGACTACAAGTCTCATGTGAAAGAAGGATGACTGAAGTTCTTCTGGACTGAATGGAGTGTTCTATTGATTTCTGGAATGAAATATAAGTTGTACCCAATGGACTGCCTATTTTAATGCATCAGAGCAAATTGAGTGAATTGCCCAATTCTCTAAGGCGCTATAGAAAACTACCCTGAGCATGGTTTTAATGGAGAAAATGACACAAGGAAATTAACTATAGGGGCTCTCAGAACTCATCATTTAGGCCATGACATCTGAATCATTGTCTCAGGATTACACAGGACCCTGATAGAAGAATTTCATACTGAAGCAGGATCTGGTATTCAGACCATGGATTGTCTGTGTAGAATGAGTCATCCTGCATCTGAAGGACATCTGTATCTCTTGTCTTGCTTATGAAGATGAAAGCGTCCTGTGAGAGAATCCTCGACAGAGATTATTCTCATGCTTTCCCACTATTGAATATGTATACAGCACACTTGAGATAGTAGCTACACAGTTGGCTTTGGTGTATCAAGCTGACATTTATGGAATTCTTTTTACAATCTACATGGTACTCATCATTAGTTTGTACTGGAACTTTCATATAAAGTCATTATCAAAATGACTTTTTATGTACAGTTCATT
>PVLC010036217.1:0-15876 GCA_004027655.1 Graphiurus murinus
GTAGCTGAGGCTGGCCGCGAACCCGGATCCTCCGGTCTCAGCCTCCCGAATGCTGGGATTACAAGCGTGCGCCACCACGCCCGGCTCCCAGCCCTATTTTTTATTCTTTATTTTGAAACCGGGTCTCACTAAGTTGCAGAGTGCCTCACTAGGTAGCTGAGGCTGGCCGCGAACCCGGATCCTCTGGTCTCAGCCTCCCAAATGCTGGGATTACAAGTGTGCAACACCACGCCCGGTCTCAGCCCTATTTTATTTTTTATTTTGAATGAAGGTTTGGTTCTCTCATATGCGGAAGCTAGGAGTAATCGGGCTACTAGAAGGACTTTATTTTACTTATTTATTTATTTATTTATTTATTTATTTATTTATTCATTTATTTAGTGGTACTAGGGATTGAACCCAGGGGCATTCTGCCTCCAAGCTACACCCCTAGTCTTATTTTTATTCTTTATTTTGAAATAGGGTCTCACTAAGTTTTGGAAGGCCTCACTAAGTAGCTGAGGCTGGCCTTGAACACGGGTCCTCTAGTCTCAGCCTCCTCAAGTACTTGGAGTACAAGCCTGCGCCACCACTTCCAGCACTAGAAAGACTTTAGGACTTTAGATAAGAAGTTCCTGTGGAGCCAGGGAGGTGGTCTAGGGGAAGTGTGGGGAGAGAGAGGATCAATGAAGGAATTACTGCCGTGGACATTCTGTACATATATGATAATGCCAGTTTCAACCTCAATATCCTGTACGGGGAAGGAGAGGATGGGGAGGGAGCCGGGTGGGGAGGGGAAGCCCACCAAGCACTGAGTGCTTGTACGTCACCATTACTATGAACCACATTATGATGTGAGGCAACAACGCACCAATAAAAATATTTTAAAAAGCCGGACATAGCCGGGCGTGGTGGCGCACGCTTGTAATCCCAGCATTCGGGAGGCTGAGACCTGAGGATCCAGGTTTGCAACCAGCATCAGCTACCTAGTGAGGCACTCTGCAACTTAGTGAGACCTGGTTTCAAAATAAAGAATAAAAAATAGGGCTGGGAGTATAGCTCAAAGGTAGAACGCCCCTGAGTTCAATCCCCAGTACCGCAAAAAAAAAAAAAAAAAAGGCCGGACATGGTGGCGCTTGCTTGTAATCCCAGTACTTCCCAGTACTTGGGAGGAGGATCTCAGCTTTGTGGCCAGCCTCGGCAACTTATCGAGGCACTCTGCAGCTTAGTGAGACCCTATTTCAAAATAAAGAATTAAAAAATAGGGCTGGGTTGGGAGTGTAGCTCATGTTATGCACAAATCCGGGGGTGCCCCTCCAAGAGACAATCACTGCACACAGAGTACTGCAACAGCAAGAAGGGGATTTATTGCTAACTTAAGTTAGGGTTCAAGCGTCGTCCAATGCAGTGGAATCATGGCTGCGAACCCCGACTTTATGTTAGTTCAGCCTTTTATAGGGGGTATACAGAGGCGGGGAAACTTTTCTTCAATCGGGTGGGAAAGGTAACACAGAGAAGGCACGGAGATTGGTGGAGCCCTGTTGCCAGGACTAGGATGAGCTTGTTTCCAAAAGGGAGGGGCTGTCCTCTTTCAGGAAGGGAGGGGCCGTTACATCAACTCCCTACCCTCAGAGGTAGAATGCCCCTAGGTTCCCGGGTGTAGTGGCGCAGGCTTGCAATCCCAGTACTTGGGAGGCTGAGACATGAGGAACCAGGTTCGAAGCCAGCCTCAGCTACTTAGTGGTGAGGCCCTCTGCAACTTAGTGAGACCCTGTTTCAAAATAAAAAAGTATAAGCCGGGCGTGGTGGCGCACGCTTGTAATCCCAGCATTCGGGAGGCTGAGACCAGAGGATCCGGGTTCTCGGCCAGCCTCAGCTACCTAGTGAGGCACTCCGCAACTTAGTGAGACTCGGTTTCAAAATAAAGAATAAAAAATGGGGCTGGGGGTGTAGCTCGGAGGTAGAAAGCCCCTGAGTTCAATCCCTAGTACCGCAAAAAAAATAAATAAATAAATAAAAAATAAAAAAAATAAAAAAGTATAAAAAATGGACCTGGGGGTGTAGCTCGGAGGTAGAATGCCCCTGGGTTCAATCCCCAGTACCCCCCCCAAAAAAAGAATATTGGTTTGATCCCCAAAAATGCAGTTAGAAGGAAATGAACTATGTATAATCTCAGTATAATGTTGCATTAAGATGATTAGTCATTTGCAAGAAACTTTTAAACTAGTTACGAGTACTTCCTACAAGTAACCAAAACAGCATCCTAATTGTTAATGACTATCTCTATCTCTGGAGCGAATGGCCTATTTCATTGTTATTCTTCCACAAAACTTAACCTGATTACTATAAAATATTGATTACTGAAAACTAAATGGTCTGTTTGGTTTGTGATTTATAATGCATGGCTTATGAAGCTACTCAAAAATTAATAATCACAAATGGAGAAATATAGGCAAGTTGCTTGAAAGCAATTTATTATAGCAGTAGACATTATTAATGCATATTCTTGCCACAGCGTTAGTCTAAGCCTAAATTTTACTTGAAAACAGAAAAACATGAAACTACTTAAAATCATGATTTCCAGAATGATCATGAAACTTTTGTTTTGCTTTTTGGTGGTGGGGGTGGAACCTAGGGGCATTCTAGTTCCAAGCTATGTCTCCAATTCTATTTTATTTTTTATTTAGAAACAAGGTCTTACTAAATTGCTGAGGTTGGCCTCAAACCTGTGATCCTCCTGTCTCAGACTCCCAAATACTGAGATTATAGACTTGTGCCACTAGGCCTGGCTCATTAAGAAACTTTTTAAAAGAAATCCTGTTCAAATTTAAAACCTGAATCAGGGACTGCAGTTGTGGTCCACAACCTCCTCCCTCCCCCTCGCCTCTTCTAGGGTGGGGGATGCTTCATTTGCATACATCCTACAGCAGCCCAGTTCCTCTTTACCCGTCTGTCTTTGCATATTCATTCCTTACCCCTTCTTGAGGGAGGGGGACTGCCTTCTTACACCCACTCCTGAGCCTCCTAGCACAGTATCTGAGATCTCAGTAATCCTTATTTATTAAATGAATGAATCTGTAAAATAGCTTCTAAAACTAGTAAGTGAACTTAGCATATTTGAAACAAAGAAAGAAGCCTAAGCTCAAATAACCACTGATTTGGCTGTTTTCAAATTCTTTTTTCTTTCTTCTTCTTCCTTTTTTTTTTTTTTTTTTTCAGTATTGGGGATTGAACCCAGGGGCATTCTACCGCCGAGCTACACCCCCAATCCTATTTTTTATTCTTTATTTTGAAACAAGATCTCACTAAGTTTCAGAAAGCCTCACTAAGTAGCTAAGGCTGGCCTCAAATCTGGATCCTCCTGTCTCAGCCTCCCAAATACTGGGATTATAAGTGTGCACCACCATGCCCGGCTTTTTTTGTTTGTTTGTTTTGTTTTTAATAAATAGAAAGAGCCTGAAAGTAGAACTTATTGGCCTTTATTTTTTTTAAATCAGAGAATATTTAACCTCTCTAAAATATTCTTTTCCACTCATCCCCCAAAAACTGTCATTTGGTTTTATATTGTTGTTGTTTTCCTTTGATGATTGGCATCTTAGCTTAAAAGAGCCTTTCCCAGGATGATAGTCAAAGGGTGTTTGGTTTTGTTACTCCTTTTGTTGGAGTTGATGGTGCTCTTTACCAAGAATCTCCCATGTGTGCATTCGGTTTCAGCATTCTTAGTAGAATGCCCCTTCCCAATCACTTTCTCTCCTCCCCCTCCTCTTTCTTCTCACAGTCCTAGCTGCATGTCCACTGGAGAAGAATATTGAGAAATTCTTAGGTGGACGCTTTTTGCCTGATTTTAGCTCTGTGCCCTTGAAACAGAATTTGTGTGTTAAGTTCCCTGGTTAGGATACGGGGCAGCCATACTTCCTCAAACACTGAAGTTGAAAGTCTACACATTTTTTTTTTTTTTTTTTTTGGTGGGGAGGGGTATTCTAATACCTAGCTCTTCACATTTTTTCATATCTCTTTGAGATGACACATACTCACGACCGCCTTCCCCCAAGTACACATGGCCACCATCCTGGTACTGGCAGAGTGGATGGTTGCCTGTCTAAATAAAATCTTTTTTTTTCACTTTGTGGTAATTGGGATTGAACCAAGGGGCATTCATTCTACCTCTGAGCTATACCCCTAGCCCTACTTTATTTTTATTTTGAAACAGGGTCTCTAAGTTGCTAAGGCTTTAAACATTGAATTTATAGTTTAATGATAGCTACCCATCCACAACTATTAAAATGTTTATTAATACATAAAGTCTTACAACTGCCAAGCCCTTGTGGATTGTAATGACCTCCATGAAGTAGACAGCCACATTCCTCCCCAGTCGAGATTCGCAAGCAGTATTGAAGTAGTTCCTACCTTTTAGTCATCCCTTGAAGGTGAGTCATGAATGGCAGCTTAAAATAAGCCAAGAAGTTCTGAAGATGAGTTCGCTGGACAACTTTAAACATTTCATCCAATGTGTTGGAAAGGAAAAACTTTTTCTTCTTAGTTCATTCCTGGGGGCATGTAAATTAAAGAATATAGATTAGCAGGAGAAAAGACTCAATTTTAGTTAACATTTACATGCAATGAAGGCACAGGGGAAAAAAAAGAAAAAAAAAAAAATAGGGCTGGAGGTATAGCTCCGAGTTAGAATACCCAAAAAACAGGGTCTCATTAGGTTGATGAGAGTCTCGAACCTGTGATCCTCTTGTCTCAGCCTCCCAAGTACTGGGATTACATTTATTCTTTAGTTTGAAACAGGATCTCACTAAATTGAGGATGGCCTCACTAAGTAGCTGAGGCTGACCGCAAACCTGAAATTCTCCTGTCTCAGCCTCCCAAATCCTGGGATTACAAGCGTGCGCCACCACACTCAGTTTAAAATAAAATTTAAAAACAAAAAGAACTAAAAGAGGAGAGAGAGAGAGAGAGATATTAGAGATCTCTACTTGCATTTATTGAGTCTCAGTTTGAAATAATCCTTATATCAAATTACATATTTTGGGGGGGCATATTCTGATCCTCTTCAAATAGAAAACAAAGAATGTAGCTGAATTCTACCTGAGTTTTGTCTTGATTGATATTTTCCAGTCTTACTGGTAAGAAATAGCTGCTTCCTTATTAAATCTTTTTTATAGTATTTTCTTACCTAGGACATGTACTCTCTTACCTGTTGCATTTCATTTAATTCTTTTTAAGCCAGGCGTGGTGGCGCACGCTTGTAATCCCAGCATTTGGGAGGCTGAGACTGGAGGATCCGGGTTTGCAGCCAGCCTCAACTGCTTAGTGAGGCCCTCTGCAACTTAGTGAGACCCTGTTTCAAAATAATGAATAAAAAAAAAATAGGGCTGGGGGTGTAGCTCGGAGGTAGAATGCCCCTGGGTTCCATCCCCAGTACGGCCAAAACCCAAAAATATATTTTTAAGTTCTAAAAAGGTATAATTCTTTTTTTTTTTTTTTTTTTTTTTGGTATTGGGGATGGAACTCAGGGGCATTCTACCTCTGAGCCATACCCCCAGCCCTATTTTCTATTCTTTATTTTGAAACCGGGTCTCACTAAGTTGCAGAGTGCCTCACTAGATAGCTGAGGCTGGCCTCGAACCCGGATCCTCCGTTTTTAGCCTCCCAAATGCTGGGATTACAAGCATGTGCCACCACACTCGGCTGTATAATTCTTTTTTAAATTCTAAAACTATAAATGATAAGGCGAGTCACCCATAATCTTACTCTATTAAAAACTATGATATTAACATATTTCTTGTTTTAGTGTTATTTATGTACATCTTGTACATCTACTTCAGTTTCAGTAATATGGGCACACAATATATAATATAGCTTTTTCAACTTAACATTACATCACAAGCATTCTCTAGGTTCTGGCTTCATCTCAGTCTGCATTATTTAACAGCTGCAAAACTTGTGCCTAACCTTTTTTTTTTTTTTTTTTTTTTTGGTGGCACTGGGAATTGACTACAAGGCCTTCCACTTACTAGGCAAATTCTCTACAACTGAGCCACATCCCTAGCCCTTTTGTTTGTTTGTTGTTTTTAGTACTAAGGATTGAACACAGAGGCATCTACCTTTGACCTACACCACCAGCCCTATTTTTACTCTTTATTTTGAAACACAGTTTCACTAAGTTGTAAAAGGCCTCACTAATTGCTAAGGCTGGCCACGAACCCACGGTCCTCCTGTCTCAGCCTCCCAAATACTGGGATTATAAGTGTGTGTCACCATGCCGGGCGCCAGCCCTATTTTAAATTTTTAAGCTTTGAGACGAGTCTGGTAAGTTGCTGTGACTTGCCTGGAACTTGCAATGCTCCTGCCTCAGCCTCAGGGGCATGCGCCGTTGCACCTAGCTGCTTCCAGATTCTTGCCTAAGGCATCCAGGTTTTACTTCCTTGAGGAGGACAGGTTCCGGCTGGCCCCTCCCAGTTGGGTGGAGCCTGATCTTCCAAAAGCCCCTGCTGCAGTTCAGAGGTCAAGTCCCAGGCTGGAACTACTAGGGTACTACCGAGGGCTTCTGGCTCTCTTCCTGTCCCCTCTCTCCACTCCTGAGGAAGCCTGTCTTGCGGGCGCCCCAGACCCACTCCCTCGGGCAGAGGCCGCTGCTCCCAGGGCTTCCTCAAGTCTTCTAAGCACTGCCTGTCTCGCCCAGGGGTGAGCCCCTCCCAGCACTCTCTCCTTTTGTCGTAGCAGTCTACTGTCCCACCGCGTGCAAAGGAAGAAGCTAAGCTGCGCACCCTGGGCACCATGGTCTACCTACTGTCCTCCGAAGTCCAGCAGCTGCTTCACAACAAATTCGTGGTCATCTTGGGGGACTCCGTGCAGAGGGCCGTGTACAAAGACCTGGTGCTCCTGCTGCAGAAGGATTGCCTGCTTACTCTCAGGCAGCTCAAGGCCAAAGGGGAGCTGACCTTCGAGCAGGATACGCTGGTGTCCGGAGGCCAGTTGGCCTCCCTGCACAATGGCATCCACTACCGTGAAGTCCGCCAGTTCTGTTCCGACCACCATAAGGTACGCTTCTACTTCATCACGCGCGTGTACTCTGAGTATGTGGAGGACATCTTGAAGGAGCTGCAGTCAGGTGAGCACGCCCCGGACCTGGTCATCATCAACTCCTGCCTCTGGGACCTCTCCAGGTATGGTCCGTACTCCTGGAAGAGCTACCTGCAGAACCTGGAGAACCTGTTCAAGCGCCTGGGCCAGGTGCTGCCCGAGTCTTGTCTCCTGGTGTGGAACACGGCCATGCCGGTGGGGGAAAAAATTTCCGGGGGCTTCCTCCCACCAGATCCCCCGCCCTGGCCTGTCCCCCTGCAACACTTCCTGATCCAGGCCAACTTCTACAGCTCTACCAAGGCAAATAACCACGGCTTCGACGTGCTGGACTTGCATTTCCACTTCCGTCGTCGCGCCTGGCAGCACCTGCAGTCCGATGGGGTGCACTGGAATGAGCATGCGCACCGCCAGTTGTCCTTCCTGCTCCTGGCCCACGTGGCCGACGCCTGGGGTGTGGAGCTGCCCTGCCGCAGCCCTCTGATCCGAGATGCCCCTGCGGGAGAACTGCCTGGCCAGGTAGCCTACAGAGATCCAGGGCCTTTACCTCTGCCCTCACCCCCGCCCCCTCCCAGGCGCCGCTCCCTGCTCGGGTCTCCACCCCCGCACTTACGCTTGCCGCCTCTCCTGTCCCCACAGCCTCCTCCTACTCCTCCTCCCCAACCCCTGCCCCAGTTCTCCTGCTATGCCCAAGATAACTATTTTTCCTCCGACAACTTCTTCCAGTCGGATCAATTCTTTTTCCATTCAGATGATCCCTCTTCTCCCCAGACAGGATTTGCCTTTGAAGCTGACTTTAAGTATAGCCCCCAACCCCCTATGCCCACCTTCCCCTCGCCCTGTTACCAGCAGCGGGCCCCAGTGGTGTACCGGGGTTTTCCCCGGTACTGTGCTCCAGGCCCCTATCTGCCCTGGAGAGGGCGGCCCAGGCGGTCAAAAAGACGCGCCCCAGTCCACCCAGAGTCGAGGCCCCAGTAGGCGAACCTCCTGGAGGAGGCCCAAGATTGCCCTATTCTCTCTCTCTGTTGACACAGACAACTCCATCCATGCACTACGCTTAAATTAAGCCTTTATAGTCCTTGCTTGGACATCTTCGTCTTCGCCTTTGTTCTGATTGAGGACACGGGAAAACAAAAGTCTGACCCATTCTTTTTTGTGAATGTGGTACTAGGGGTTAAACCCAGGGGCGTTCTACCTCTGAGCTACACCCTCAGCCCTATTTTATTCTTTATTTGGAAACAGGGTCTCACTAAGTCGCAGTCTGACCCATTCTTGTTGCCTGGGGGGTGACTAAGCATTATTCCTGCCTCCCTGCTCCCTCTTCTTTTTGCTTTTTGTAAAAACAAAAATTGAAATATAAAAATTGTCTCACAAAAAGGTAGTTGTGGGTTTTTTGTATGTCTATTTAATGGGTGCCTCTCCCTGCAGCTGTGCAATTCGCTCTGTAAGAGCAAGGATAGTATCTGCTGAATGAATAGTTGTGACATCTAGGTAAACTATTCAAAGCAGTTTGTTTAAAATAAATTCTTCTGAGGGCTTCCATAAGTGGATCTGATTCTTCACAAGAAAACCAACAGAAATTTTAACTTGTTTTCTTGTTTTTCCAGAGATTTTCTAAGAATTTAGAACTAGGAAAACAAGACAAAATGTAACTGACATTACAAACAGGGAAATTGAGTCCAAGGAAAGATGAATGACTTGTTCGTGGTTGCACAGAAAACCATCCTAGTCTTTCCTAGTCTTCAGTTGACATTAACTTTCAAACCTCAGGGTTAATTTGTACCACAGCATTGTCAAACCAAGAAGGAAAGTCCACCAAACATGGTCGTACTATGACCATGATGATGGCAAAACACTTAGAGCTCTGCAACCTATTGAATTATGTCACCTATGAGCAAAAAGGTGATGGTATGCTTGTGACTGTGATTCTTTGCATAGTCCTGACTTTGAACTCAGGAGTATTCTACCTCCAAGCTACACCCCCTTTCCCCCCCCCCCCCCCCCCCCCCCTTTTTTTTTTTTTTTTTTTTTTTTTTTTTTGCGGTACTGGGGATTGAACTCAGGGGCATTCTACCTTCGAGCTATACCCCCAGCCCTATTTTTTATTCTTTATTTTGAAACCGGGTCTCACTAACTTGCGGAGTGCCTCACTAGGTAGCTGAGGCTGGCTGCAAACCGGGATCCTCCAGTCTCAGCCTCCCAAATGCTGGGATTAGAAGCGTGTGCCACCATGCCCGGCTATTTTTTATTCTTTATTTTGAAACAAGATCTCACTAAATTGCAGAGGGCCTCACTAAGTAGCTGAGGCTGGCGTTGAACCCCATCCTCTGGTCTCAGCCTCCCAGCATGTACCACCACGCCCGGCTTAGTCCTGACTTTTGGACTACAGAAAATTGTATAAATACAAGCTGCTTTTCTTTCTTCTTCTTTTTTTTTTTTTTTTTTTAATACTGGGGATTAAACCCAAAAGCATTCTGTCTACCTCTGAGGTACACCCCAAGTCCTATTTTATTTTGAAACAAAGTCTTGCTAGGTTGAAAGTCTTGCTGAGACAGTCCTGGAACCTTCAATCCTTCTGTCTCAGCCTCCCAAGTGCTGGGATGATAGGCATTTGGCACCACACCCAGCTAACCCCAGCTCTTTTTTTTTTTTTTTTTTTTTTTTTTTGTACTGGGAATTGAACCCAGGGACATTTTACCTCCAAGCTACACCCCTGGTCCTATTTTTTATTCTTTGTTTTGAAACGGTCTCACTAAGTTGTGGAAGGCCTTACTAAGTAGCTGAGGCTGGCCATAAACCTAGATCCTCTGGTCTCAGCCTCCCAAGTACTGGAATTACAAGCATGCGCCACCACACCTGGCTTTCTTTTCATTTTGAAACAGGGTCATGCTAAATTGCTGAGGATGGCCTTGAACCTGCAATCTTCCTGTCTCAGCCTACCAAATACTGGGATCACAAGTGTGTGCCACCACGCCTGGCTAGTAAGCTATTCTTAATGACAATGTGAGTCACCATCATAGAATAAAACTACAAATCCAGAGGGAATGCCTAGCCCATAATCCCTTCCACTTCAACTCTGACAGACAGTCTTATCCCTTATTCTGTTTTGTAGGAATGTTAACATTACTAAGACTGTTTAAATGCCAGGCCCTTTGTCAAGAGGAAGTAGTGAAATGTTAATACTTAGATAAAACACTCAAAACAGGATGTGACTAAAATCTTCTAAAGAATAGTATTTTATAATGAAGTCAGGCGTGGTGGCGCACGCTTGTAATCCCAGCATTCGGGAGGCTGAGACCAGAGGATCTGAGTTCGAGGCCAGCCTCAGCTAGTCAGTGAGGCACTCCGCAACTTAGTGAGACCCGGTTTCAAAATAAAGAATAAAAAATAGGGCTGGGGGTGTAGCTCGGAGGTAGAATGCCCCTGAGTTCAATCCCCAGTACCGCAAAAAAAAAAGAAAAAAAAAAAAAAAAGAATAGTATTTTATAATGAGTTGATTTGACTGATTTATAGGTCTCTGGTACCACCATCCCTAAATTTGACACGGGTAAGAAAGTATTATCCTGCAAAAATGATGTTCATGAAATCACAAGAAATAGATGAAATCAGATAGCTTTGGAAGTAAAACACAATAGCTTTTAATCCACTAAAGGAGCAAAAGAGCCTTTATCTCAGCTACCTTCATGTCTAAAATCCAGTGTCGAGAAGTACAAGTCAGAATTTGCCAGGATGTCCTACCATAGTCAAGAGAGAGCCACATCTGGCCATGTTGATTTTTAGTGCACCAAACTTAGATTCAGTAACATCAGACCTCAAGATGAGCTGATTGCCTTCATTCTGGCTTTCCCAAGCAGCATTTAGCTGCTGCTCAGAGTAAGTCAACACATTGAGTGCTTATATTTCTAGGAATGAACCAATAAATTGGTGTTGTGGTTGATCTCTCTAATGAGTTAGGGTAATACCTCTTAGTCCTCCTTAATCTGATCATGTCTGATAAACCAAGGAGAATGAGTTCTTGGACATACAGTGCTGAAAACCAGATACTGAGGAATCTACCAAATTATGGATTATATTGTTCCTACCACCCAGCAACGGTTCTCTCTCAAGTGGGTAGGAGTGCAGGTAGATTTGGGTATGGACAATCTTCTTTCAAGGGGTATTAACTTCTTGTGGCTGCTGTAAAAGATACCACAAACTTGATAACATATGTATTTATTTATTTATTGTGGTACTGGGGATCAAAGCCAGGGGCATTCTACCTCCGGGCTATACCCCAGTCCTTTTTTTTTTTGCGGTACTGGAGATGGAACCCAGGGGCATTCTACCTCCGAGCTACACCCCCAGTCCTATTTTTTATTCTTTATTTTGAAACAGGGTCTCACAGGCTGGCCGCGAACCCGGATCCTCCAGTCTCAGCCTCCCAAGTACTGGGATTACAAGTGTGCGCCACTATGCCCAGCTTGATAACATATTTATTCTCTTACAGTTCAGGAGGTCAAAAGTCTGAAATCAGCTGGGCATTATGGTGCATACTTGTAATCCTGGTACTTGAGAGGCTGAAACAGGAAGGTCACAGGCTTGCAGACAGCTTCAGCTACTTAGTTAGGCCCTCCGCAACTTAGTGAGACCCTGTTTCAAAATAAAGAACTGAAAATAGAGCTTGGCAGCCGGGCGTGGTAGCACACGCTTGTAATCCCAGTACTTGGGAGGCTGAGACAGGAGGATCCAGGTTCGTGGCAGTCTCAGCTATTTAGTGAGGCTCTCCACAACTTAATGAGACCCTGTCTCAAAATAAAGAATACAAATTAGGGCTGGGGATGTAGCTCAGAGGTAGAGTGCCCCTGGGGTCAATCCCCAGTTCTGCAATAAATAAATAAATAAATAAATGCAAAAGTCTGAAATCTATTACTCTGAAGAAAAATTTTTCCTTAACCCTGTGTCGTCCTACATGACCAGCTTCTGCCTTCTCCTGCAGCATTATCTTCTGGAGCTCTCTTCATTCTTCATGCTTTCAACCATGCAGGATTTCCTCCTGTTCATGTAACATGTCAAGCTCTTCTTGGGTCTTTGTACTTTCCCTTTGCCTGAAATGTTGCATGTGCCCTCCCTCTTGGTTCTTTGGTTATGGAACTCTGTCCTTCTATTCTTACTTCAAAGTCACCTCCTAAGAACGATTCCATGACCATTCAATCTAAAAGTACTGTTAGGATCTATTACAGCACTCTTTATTTTTTCTGTATTGCTTTCCCCACTCAGCAATGATTTTTTCTTTTCTTTTTTTGTTCCCAGATATTGAGCCTGGGGGCATCCTACCTCCAACCCTTTTTTTTTGCGGTACTGGGGATTGAACTCAGGGGCACAAACCCGGATCCTCCTGTCTCAGCCTCCCAAGTACTGGGATTACAAGCGTGCGCTACCACGCCTGGCTCCCTATCTTTTTTTTTTTTTTTTTTTTTTTTTTTTTTTGTGGTACTGGGGATTGAACTCAGAGGCATTCTGCCTCCGAGCTATACCCCCAGCCCTATTTTTTATTCTTTATTTTGAAACCAAGTCTCACTAACTTGCGGAGTGCCTCACTAGGTAGCTGAGGCTGGCCGTGAACCTGGATCCTCCGGTCTCAGCCTCCCAAATGCTGGGATTATAAGCGTGCGCCACCATGCCCGGCTCTCCCTATCTTTTTTTAAAAATACTTTTATTGGTACACCATAAATATCATATGAGGTTCAAAGTAGGCTCCCCCCAACCTTTTTTATTTCTTATTTTGAAACAGAGTCTCTCTAAATTGCTAAGGGTCTCCCTAAATTGCTGAGACTGGCCTTGATACTGCAATCCTCCTGTCTCAGCCTCCCAAGTACTGGAATTACAGACGTGTGCTACCTACCATGCCTGGCTTCGACAATGGCCTCAGTAATTGCTCATTAGCCTCTTGCTCCAGAATGAAAGCTCTATGAGTTTTGTTCCCTATTGAATTCCCAATGCCTATTAGCACAGTGGCTGGCAAAGATATGTTCAGGTATGTTTGCTTTAACTAAATGTGCAAAAATATTATTCACATTGTATACCCAATTAAGAGACCAAGCCGGGCATGGTGGTACACACTTGGTTTTTGTTTGTTTGTTTGTTTGTTTTGCGGTACTGGGGATTGAACTCAGGGGCATTCTACCTCCGAGCTATTCCCCCAGCCCTATTTTTTTTATTCTTTATTTTGAAACCGAATCTCACTAAGTTGCGGAGTGCCTCACTAGGTAGCTGAGGCTGACTGCGAACCCGGATCCTCCCAAATGCTGGGATTACAAGCGTGCGCCACCACACCCGGCGGTAGTGCACACTTGTAATCCCAGCATTTGGGAGGCTGAGACTGGAGGATCCAGGTTCACGGCCAGCCTCAGCTGCTTAGTGAGGTCTTCCGCAACTTAGTGAGACCCTGTTTCAAAATAAAGAATAAAAAAATAGGGCTGGGGTGTAGCTCGGAGGTAGAATGCCCCCAGGTTCCATCCCCAGTACCGCAAAAAAAAAAAAAAAAAAAAAAAAAAAAAAAAAAAAAAATTAAGAGCATTTTGTATTAAAATTGAGTAGCACTGGATCACTTTTCTTCAGAAAATATCTACAGAACTCTCCCATAACTTTACCTAAGTCATCCTGAGTGGCTCCCCTCCCTGCTTCCCTGGGCCACCCCCAGCTGCTTGCATATCCTGGCCTTTCCTCCAGCATAGGGCTTTCTTCTTTGCCCCTTTTTTTGCTATTGTCATCTTGCTACTGGAGTTCAGAAATCTAAGCAATGCCATCAAGCTCTTCTCTGATTAAAAAAAAAAAGTCAAAATGATTCATTATTTATGAGAAAAATTATTTCCCTATTGTTATGACTTTGATTTCAGGGTTCATTTGACCTGTTCTCCAGCCTCAAGAAATGGTAGTACTCAGAGCTTTTCATACGTTTTGCTTGTCAAGTTTTCTGGAAAGAAAAAAAACAAGTAAAATTAATGATTAGGTGGACATTATCCAAGAAGTACATGTTTCTCACAAGATTATATAATAAGATGTTATGCTACAGACCAAAACTTTGAAGCTGTAATTCTATTTTTCCATAAGTACAAAAAAGCAAGGCCCAGTATTTGGAAACCAATGGAACCTTACATCCAGCCATGGAGGCCCATGAGCCCCACCTCTACCAGTCAGTCACACAGCTCTCCCGGCCAGGAGGCCACCTTCATATTAAATATGGAGTTGTGCAAAGTGGTAGGTCTTTTTAATAACTATACCTTCATAAATTCTGCAAAGGTAAGTTGTTTTGAAAACAGATCATTAAGATCCATGTCAGAACCAGGTGGGGTGGCAAGGGCCTGTAAATCCGATCTATTCAGGAGGCTGACACAGGAGAATTGCTTGAGTGTGTCAGTTCAAGACCAGGCTGGGCAACATAGTGAGACATTGTCTCAAAATCAATCAGTCAATCAATGTGGAGTGTGGTGGTGCATGCCTGTAATCCCAATATTTGGGAGGCTGAGACAGGAGGATTGTAGGTTGGAGGCTAGCTTCTGAAGCTTAGTAAGACCTCGTTTCCAAAAAAAAAAAAAATTATAAAGGGCTAAAGGGCTGGGGATAAATCAGAGGTAGAATGCCTCTGGGTCTAATCTTCAGTAAAAAAAAATCTTCAGTTTAAAAAAAAAAAAAAAGAAGCCGGGCATGGTGGCTTATGCTTATAATTCCAGTACTTGGGAGGCTGGGACTGGAGGATCCGGGTTCCTGGCCAACCTCAGCTATTTAGTGAAGCCCTCCACAACTTAGTGAGACCTTGTTTCAAAATAAAGAATAAAAAAAAAAAAAATAGGACTGGGGGTGTAGCTTGGAGGTAGAATGCCCCTGTGTGACAGACAGATAGATACACACACACACACACACAGACACACGGGATTGGACCACGGGGCATTCTACTCTGAGCTACACCCCCCGCCTTTTTTATTTTTTTGTTTTGAAACAGGGTCTGCTAGGTTGCTGAGTATCTCATTAACTTGCTGAGGCTGGTCTCAAATCTGTAATCTTCCTGTTTCAGCCTCCCATATATTAGAATTACAGGCTTGTGCCACCACACTCAGCTTCACAATTACTTTTTTTTTTTTCGGTACTGAGGATGGAACCCAGGGGCATTCTACCTCTGAGCTACACCCTCAGCCTTATTTTGTATTCTTTATTTTGAAACAGGGTCTCACTAAGTTGCAGAGAGCCTCACTAAATAGCTGAGGCTGACCGAGAAACAGGATCCTCCCGTCTCAGCCTCCCAAGTACCAAGTACAATGACTTTTTTTTTTTTTTTTTTTTTTTTTTTTGCGGTACTGGGGATTGAACTCAAGGGCATTCTACCTCTGAGCTAAACCCCCAGCCCTATTTTTTATTCTTTATTTTGAAACAGGGTCTCACTAAATTGCAGAGTGCCTCACTAGGTAGCTGAGGCTGGCCAAGAACCCGATCCTCCAGTCCCAGCCTCCCAAATGCTGGGATTACAAGCGTGTGCCATCACGCCCGGCTCCCCAACCCTTTTTATTTTTGTTTTGAAATGATCTCACTAGGTTGCTATGAGCTTTGCTATGTTGCTGAGGTCTCCACCTCCCATGTAGCATCTTCTAAATACATATTTACATATTTTGGGAAATACTGTTCCAGTGAATGCCAGACAAAAATAGTGAAGGTAAGTGAACTAGAAGAAAAAAAGGTTATGAGTGACATCTGATATATGAAACCCTTTTCTTTTTTTTTTTTTTTTTTTTTTTTTTTTTTTTTTTTTTTTTTTTTTTTTTTTTTTTTTTTTTTTTT
>PVLC010036218.1:0-15901 GCA_004027655.1 Graphiurus murinus
GCATATTTTTTAAAGATAACAAAATTATATTTGAATGTTAAAGTGACTTTATTCTATATTTTATATTCAACTTAGTTTTCTCAGTGTACTATAAATTATTGAAAAGCACTAGTTGAAATAAGTAAGGTGAAGCCGGGCGTGGTGGCGCACGCTTGTAATCCCAGCATTCGGGAGGCTGAGACCGGAGGATCCAGGTTCGTGGCCAGCCTCAGTTACCTAGTGAGGCGCTCCGCAACTTAGTGAGACCCGGTTTCAAAATAAAGAATAAAAAATAGGGCTGGGGGTGTAGCTCAGAGGTAGAATGCCCCTGAGTTCAATCCCCGGTACTGCAAAAAAAAAAAAAAAAAAAAAAAAAAAAAAAAAAAAAAAAAAAAAAAAAAAAAAAAAAAAAAAAAAAAAAAAAAAAAAAAAAAAAAAAAAAAAAAAAAAAAAAAAAAAAAAAAAAAAAAAAAGAAATAAGTAAGGTGAAATAATGTAAGATATGTATATCATTGCTTTTTTGGGTAAAAGTTTAAATATTATGGGTTTTAAAACTATACTTAATATTTATTACTGATTAAAATATTGAACTGTAAGTTCAAAATATTAGCATTATTTCCTTAGATCTTTCACTAACTTATGACTAGAGAGGGGTTACTTTTTTGTAATTAAATGTAAAATCAAATTTCTGGTATTGAATGTTCACATAATCATAGAGCTACATAAACATTAAATAATGATCTTTTAAAAGTAATGCTTTTATCTGAATTTTTGGTGTCAGATAATTCTCAGGATAAGTTATTTTTTAGTCTTATTGATGGATGGCTTACCTTATAAATGTTTTAGTTATGAACTACTTGGTATATTAATGTATAACTTCATTAAGATAACTGGTGTATTTCATAAACATTTTCAGCTAATTTAAAAATTAGAGCAATGGCCAAAATCTTCATTTTCCTGATTGTTTGTGTTTTATGGTTCATTAAGGTAAATTTAGAAAACAGTTATTAAGTATTCCAACTTTAGTTCAGTTTTACAAATAGAAAAACTTCAAATTAAGATTGTTTTATTTTCTTATTTAAATTGAAATCATACATTCTAGAATAGAATATATATCTATACCAGATGAACATATATACACATGAGTGTATATGAGTGTTTTCTTCTTTTATTCCTTTAGTAGTTTATATAGGCTAAAAATAATTATTCAGACTCTTGAAACTCTTTCCATTTACCACTTTGTCACTTGTCTTGAATTTTAAATTATATAATTTTGGAAACACAGACTTTAGAGTTGTCTGTGAATAAGTTATTTCAGAGTTCATGACCATTATACCATTTAAATGAACTTTTTTGTATATGGAAGCATCATTGTAGCTAGAACAGTTTTTTTTCCCTCCCATTGATTATCTGTTTAAGAATACAAAGTAATTATAGTTTTTCAAGTATGGTAGAGAAAAGCTACCTGATTACTACTCGAGCTCAAGAGGTAATTTTTTGAAGAATGTGTGTGTGGGACATAGAAAAGATGTTAGAATCCTTGTGTTTGACAGTAGAGATGGCTAAAAGGTAACATGGGGCATCACTGTTAAAGGTAATTGCCCCTTATAGAGGTTTCCATACCAGTCTAGTTGTTACAGTCATGTGATCCTGGGCCCTAGAGATTTACATCTAGTTTGGAATTCATGCTCTCTCTTAAAATTATTACAAACTGGCAATCAACCCAATTTGAATTGAGAGACTGGGCTAATAATCACTTTTGAACAGATGTATAACCATTGAAGGTAGAATGAGAGGATTTCTGGAAGACTGGGTAAAGTTGAGACCAGAGATAGGAACCTTATTTCAGTGGTGTTGATGTGCTAGGGGTCTGACTATTATTTCCATCAGAATAGAAGGTGATGGGTCACATGTGAAATAAATGTGAAGGTCTAACTGATGGAATGCAGTGACTGAAGGTTATAGACAAGGGTAAAGAAGGATCCAGACATTGTTCTGGTGCTTTGAACTTTGATATCTGTAGATTGATGAGGCTTTTGATAGCTGTAAACAAATACAGAGGAAATGAGGTGGGCAGGTATTAGAATTGAAATGGAAATAATTGCTTTTAGCCATGTTTGGGTTACGTTCATTAACAAATGTAAAGGAGCTACAGGAGATTTAAAGGGATAGCCTGAGAATTGAAACACCTGAAAAAGGATGTGCGATACATGGGTAGGGTAGGTAGAGGGTTGGATATATAGGGAGAATACAGAAGGAAACAAGGATATAGTTATGTCAGAAGGTAATGAGACAGACTTTGACAACTTTGAAGTTTTGCTTTACTGCCCATTCTTGGATTGCTGGTGTGTCTAACCTTTTTAGGAATGGCCACACTGTTTTCCATACTGGCTGTAGTGTTTTGTATTCATACTAGCAGTTGATGAGATTCTGGTTGCTTCCCTTCTTCTCCAACACGGCGATGTCAGTCGTTTTCATTTTAACCATTCTAGAGAATATGGTCACGTGGTCACTGCGATTTGATTTTGCATTTCTCTGAAGACTGATGTTGCTATTTTCTTTGGTGCTGGGGGTTGAATCCAGGTCCTGGTGCATACTAGGCAGGTGTTTGAGCTACATCCCTAGCCTGAGAATTTTCCCATGTGTTTATTGGCCATTCAGGTATTTTCTTTGGTGAGGCATTAGTTCATATCTTACCATTAAAAAGGTGGATTGTTGATCTCATTTTTTTTTTTGTGGTACTGGAGATTGAACTTAGAGGCATTCTACCTCTGAGGTATACCCGCAGTCCTATTTTTATTTTTTTATTTTGAAACAGGGTCTTACTAAGTTGCAGAGGGCCTAAGTAGCAGAGGCTGGCCGTGAACTGGGATCCCCCAGTCTCACCCTCCCAAGTACTGGGATTACAAGTGTGCGCCACTATGCCCGGCTGTTGATCTCATTTTTGAGTTGTTAAACCTTCTTCATATATTCTGGACACTGTTGCTTTGTTCAATATATTTTGCAATTATTTTCTCCCAGTCTGTGGATTGCCTTTTTCTTATGTATGCCTTTCTTCCTTCCCTCCTCCTTTCTTTCATACTAGGGATTGAACTCAGGGGCATTCTGCCACTGAGCTTGGCCCTCACCCCTGGCCTATTTTAGCAATTCTTTTATGGTACCAGATTTTTAGAAGGCTGGTGGCTAGGTTTTAATGCCATTCATGTAAACCGTTAAAGAATATCAGATGTTTGGTTGCCTTTCTTGAGGTAAATTCAAGTTCTCACTGGTTTAGAGCCAATCAGAGTCATTCATTAATTCATCTTTAATTTTTTATTAATAAGTTATATAGAATTATTTGGTTACTTCTAAATGAAGCAGTTGTTTATTTCAAATGCTATAAAAATTAGGTCATTTGTAGGTAAGACATGCCAGCTTCTGTTAACTTGTACATGGCCAACTTTGCACAGTGAAATGGTGAACATTTAGCAAAGCCTTTTGGATAAGGCATGTATCTGCATGCTGAAGGAAAAAATCTGTCATGGTCCATAACTTGTACAGCCCGCTCAGCTGCTATCTGTACAGAGCACTGTGATCAGCAGAGACCTGTCTGTGCCACTGTGTAGACTGATAGCTGCAGGTCAGTTTAGCTGAGCTGGCCTCCAGCAGTTCAGTCACGAGGACATGGGCACTACAAAGTGTAGTCCTCACACTACTGTCCCTTGCTGGTTTAGATTGTGGCAGAGAGAAAAACTGCTTGCTCTTTTCACCCTAATATAGTCAAGGTAAGAGAGAGCTTTTTGTTGTTGTTGTTTGTTTGTTTTTCTTGAAGGGGAAGACAACAGCAAAAGCAGCCTCTTTCAACTTTCCCTTGCTCAAGGTGCTGATTTAAATTTATGCTAGTCTGTTCCACGGTAATCCCTCAGGCCAGGTATACAATTCAGCATCTTTTTGGTGGGAACAACTAGTTCTTAACACAGCTTTAGTAATTTTAATAACAGAATTGCATTGTGAGCACATCTAAGCATTTGACCTTGAAGACTCAGAGAGCGCAGACTTTGCAGATTCCTCTACTTGCCCTTGACTACAAGAGAGTAGATAATGAATTAATAGAAATTGATAAAGAGTGTCTGTCAGGCAGCTGCTGAGGTCATGAGGCTGGTATGCGGAAAGAGTGCCCATGCAACATGCGAAACACATAATGCAGCCAGGAGGAGTGGGTGGGTCATCAAAGCAGGAAATTAGCCGGCAGAAGGAATGTTGGCTCTGCACTAGCTATAGCTGCATGGACTCACCAGGAGAAAACACACAGGGAAATGGGGAGTGCTCAGTGCTGCAGAGAAGAGAGCTCCTGTAGAAGGTGGCAGCACTGTTGTTGTTACTGGTACTTCAATGTTGTCCAAGACAGTGCAGGTTAGAGTGTTGTTTTTAAGAAATTAAAAGTTAATATTATAGTATCAAATGTTTAGTGGTTCTCTGTTAGTTAAATAGACATCAAGCTATAGACAACAAGCTACTGAGGAATGAACAAGGGGCGGGGGAATGCACTTACAGGGCCTTTGCTGGAAATTTTTTGGTGTGTGCTTTATTTATATACCTAAAGGTTAAATGCTAAGATCATGGTGCAGAGAAGCAAAATTCTGTTAATATCTGCTCGGTGATGGTTGTTGAAGAATTTCTAAATGAGCCTTGAAAGAAATTTAGAGATGTCTTAAGTGTTCTAGTTTTCCAAATACTACTAAAATATTAGACAGTTAAGGTTTACTATTTAGAAACAGTTTGGAATTTGTATACATACATGTAATATATATGTATACGGTGTGTGTATGGTTTGGTTTTAAACAGCTGTTAATTTTTGATTATTGTTAAACAGATTGAAGCAAAAGTACTTAAAAAGATTTAGCGTTTTTATGGTAAGTCTTTTAATGCACTTTCCTGTTATATTTCTATTAAAATTTATTCCTATGTATTCTGATTTGAGTGTGGAATTGATGGCATTGGCAGTTACTTGTTAGATTTCCCCTCCCAATTTTAATTGCTGCTACTGTGCTATCCAGAGACAGTATTATGAAACTTTTTCTTCTGTGTCCTAAACAAATAAATTGATTTTGATTTAAGACCATCAGCTTAGTTATTTATTTAGATTTTTAAGGAGGAAAATAATATTTAGTTACTGTCTATCATTTTCTTGAAATGAAGGTGTGAAAAACTGATATCTCAGAGTATCATATTTTCAATCGTTTTATAAATTAGGATTGCCTACCAGTATAACTTCAGTTTGATTTCTGTGTACTCTCTTGCTTGGCTATAGCCTGACGTGAGTAAGTTTACATTCCAGTACTGAGAAATTGCATTCCGCAGAGTACTTCTGACGTACAACATGTAGGCTCATACAAAGGGCAAAGTTAGGGACACTGATAGAAGAGGCTTCTGTGCTAAGCTTCTCCCTTTCCTGGAAAACTCACATGGATAGAAAATGCTCTTGATTCAGTTGAACGGGGAAAAAGTGGTCACGGAAATGTGGGACAGGTCAGCCTTATAGCTCCTACTACATCTTGTCCAGTGTTTCACTATCTATGGATATTTGTGAAAACTAGGTAAGACTTTATATTTTCAAACATTTTTGTTTTTTGGCTTCCAAGATAGTTTAGCAGGCTATTAAATTTTTTTCCTATTTTATATTTTTTTGGTATAACAAAGTCATGCCATTTGCACCTGTAAAAATATTTAACTTAGTAGTTAATCTGCTTGTTATGCTGCAAGTGGTCTTTTCATTAATCATTTGCTGGTAGACTTTTTTGATTTAGTGGGAAACTAATAAACTGACAAGTGTTAATCTGCATCATTTGAGAGCCAGGCTCTGTGTGTGTGTGTGTGTGTGTATGTGTGTGTGTGTGTGTGTGTGTGTGTGTGTGTGTGTATTTATAAAGAACAATTCGGAAAGGGTTAAAATCAAGTTCTGAGATTAAATTTTCATATTGTGTAGAACCAGAAGATTATCAGGGTTTTTTTTTGTTTGTTTGTTTGTTTTTGTTGGTACTGAGAATTGAATCCAGGGACATTCTACCACTGACGTACATCCCTAGTTCTTTTTATTTTTTAAATTTTTTATTTTGAGACAGGATCTTGCTGAGTTGCTGAGGCTGGTTCTGAATTTGCTGTCTTCCTGTTTCAGCCTCCTAAATACTGGGATTATAGGCATGCAGCTCAGCATTCTTAAAACCACATGCACCATACTTTTTGCTCCTCATTACCCCTCTTTATATTTCATGATTCTTGTTAAAAGCTAGTGTCTGGTATAGAAAGAGCTAACAAACCTTTTTTTTTTTTAAATTTTTTTTCTTTCTTTTTTTTTTTTTATTACTGAGGATTGAACTCAGGGACATTCTATCTGAGCTATACCCCTAACTCTATTTTATTTTTACCTTGAAAAAGGGTCTCCCGAGGTTGATGAGAATCTCATTACTTGCTGAGGCTGTCCTAGAACCTGTGGTCCTCCTATCTCAGCCTCCTGAGTACTGGGATTGTACCACCACATCCGGCTGCTAACATGCCTTTAAATATTCAGGCCAAGTTTCATTATAACTGTTCCTTCATCTTTCTTGCTTTTGAAAGATAGCGATTCATATATATGTATTAATATTTATATCTTACTCTCACATGTGTGCATTCTCACACAGAGTGTGTGAAACTGAGGACTGGGATGATTTTTTAAAAAATATTTTAATTCGAACAATTTAAAAAATATCTTTGTTTATCTTGATATGTAGTAATGTGAATGCCATTTCAAAGAAGCAGGTGTCGTCTTAGTTGAAGTTCAGGCAGTACCTGCCTGAAGAGGCTTAGCCTGTATTTATTTTGACATTCAAGTCTTTGTTTCAGAGTGTGACCCTAAAGCTCTTGATGGTTGTTGTGTGATTTTGCTGAATTTGAATTACATTCTGAATTACAAATGCTGATTTGTCTTTTTTACTCAACTAGTTAGTAAGTGAGCCTAGCTATTGAGAATCCACCTTTCAGTGAAATTCAGTTCTTGACCTGTCATTAGATTACAAATGTTTGTGCACTCATCTTTCATTGCATATAAACTACTTAAGAACAGGGGCTGTGTTTTGGTTTTTTTTTGTAAACTTCATGTTGATCACAGGGTTTATATTGGTAACATTGATTCTGTATTACAGTATTATATATTCAATGAAAATTATATGTCCATTTTGAAGAAGAATAGATAGCAAAATTTATTTATATATGGTGTGATTTATATATTTAATTTATATATGATAAAATATATGAGAGAAAGAACCTTAGATAATGGCCATCAATAAAGAAAAATGAGATTAATACTGAGCAAAAAAAAATAGATACAATTGATCGTTTAGAACACTCATTTAAGATATTTGTCGTATTGGTTTACCTTCTCATCTCTTCTGCTTCTTTCACCTGTAACCTCTATCACTTCATTGCTAAATGACTATAGAAATGAGATTGTTTGGGGGGTTTATCAGTTATCAAACTTTTCTTTTGTCCTTAAGGTTTGTTGTTTGTTCCCTGTAGAGCTCCTACTTTTTCCTAACTCAAGTTTCAAAATTTTGCCAAGAAACCCAAAATCACTAAAACAGTAACAAAAATATTATCTTGATACTTTCACTGATAAGATTTATTTTCATTGTGGAAAATATATGTAACATAAAATATGCCGCATTAACCCTTTTTAAGTGTACAATTACATGCAAATCTATGATTTAGTGGCATTAATTGTATTCACACAGCTGTATATCCAGTAGTACTACCTGCTTGCAAAACTTTTCTATAACCTCAAACAGGAACTCTGACCTTGAAGCCTTGCTCCCTTCCTACAACCCTTGGAAACCTCTTGTCTACTTTTTCCTCCATGAATTTGCTTATTCTGGATTTCCTATAAGTGGATTTTCATATACGACATTTGTACTTATGTGACTGGCTTGTTGCCCTTAATGTAATGTTTTCAAGGCTAATCCATGCTGTAGCATGTGTCAGTTCTTCATTCCTTTTTATGACTGAATAATAATCCATTGTAAGCCGGGCATGGTGGCGCACGCTTGTAATCCCAGCATTTGGGAGGCTGAGACCGGAGGATCTGGGTTCGAGGCCAGCCTCAGCTACCTAGTGAGGCACTCTGCAACTTAGTAAGACCCTGTTTCAAAATAAAGAATAAAAAATAGGGCTGGGGGTATAGGTTGGAGGTAGAATGCCCCTGAGTTCAACCCCTAGTACTGAAAAAAAAAAAAAAATCCATTGTATCAGTACATAACACTTTATTTATCTGTTCATGTGTTGCAGGACACGTGGGTTGTTTCCACATGGTGTGACTATTGTGAATTGCAGTGAGCAGTGGCGTACAAATATCTGATTGAGCCCCTTATTTCAGTTCTTTTGAATGTTTACCTAGGAGAGGTAAAATATGACTATTATATGTTCAGCCTTCTGAGGATTAAACTATTTTCCACAGTGACAGTTAACTATTTTACATGCCCACCAGCAGTGCGCAAGTTCAAAAATCTTGACATCCTTCCCTCCCTCGTTCATATTTAATTTTAGATGTGAAATGATATAATTTTTGGTTTTAGTTTGTATCAACCTGATGACTGAGGATGTTGAACAACTTTTCATGTGCTTGTTGGCCATTTGTATATCTCTTTGGAGAAATATCTATTTAAATCCTTGGCCTTTTTTTGTTTTGTCTCAGGTGTGCTAGGCAAGCGCTCTACCACTGATCTACACTCAGCCTCAGTTGCTACTTTTAAGGCTTTGTCTTTTTGTTCAGTTCAGGGATTCCTTAAATATTCTGCATATTAAGTTCTTATCAGATATATGCCTTGGAAATATTTTCTCACATTCTGTAGTTTGTCAAACAGTTTGGTAGTAATGTCCTTTTTGCCAGTAAGTTTTTAGTTTTGATGAAATCCAGTTTGTTTTTTATGCTTTTGCTGTGTAAGGATGCATTGCCAGATCCAGGGTCATTAAGATTTATCTCAAAGTTATTTTCTAAGAGTTTTATGATTTTAGCTCTTACATTTAGGTCATTGATCCATCTAAGAGATGATTTTGTATATGGTGTGAGGGAGGAGTCCAGCTTCATTCTTTTCATGTAAAAATCTGAGTATCTCAGCCGTGTCTGACGAGACTTCTTCCTTCACTGAACAGACTTGGCACTCTTGTCATAAACCAATAATTGGTCATAGGTAAATGGCTTTATATCTGGACTCTTAATTCTGTTCCTTTTGGCCTAATATCTATCCTTATGCTAGCACCACATCATCATTTTGATTGCTGTAATTTTGTAGTAAGTTTTAAAATCGAGAAGTGAGTTCTTTGTTCTTTTTCAAGATTGTCTAACTGGGGCCCATGAAATTCCATATGAACTTTAGGGATCTCACTACATTGTTAGTAAAACAGTGTGTTTGAATTTTGTTAGGGATTGTGTTGATTCTGTAGATCACTTTATGTGTTCTTTTATAATTTTTAATAACTAAAAATGTTGCATTTAATAGTATTAATTATCTATTTCTGACATTGGCACCAAGGGAGCAGAATATAGTCACATACTTTGAAATAATCCTTACCTGTTTCTGAGTTTTCTTAAAATCCTCAAGGATTATAGGTATACTTTTTAAGCTACCAAAGATATTCTTGGATTATATAATTTCTAAAATTTAAATCATTATTTTAGAAACTTAAGCAATCCTAGATTTTAACTATTGTTAATAGAGTGAAATGTTAATTAATTAATTAATTAATTAATTTTTTGCGGTACTGGGGATTAAACTCAGGGGCATTCTACCTCTGAGCTACACCCCCAGCCCTATTTTTTATTCTTTATTTTTGAAACTGAGTCTCACTAAGTTGTGGAGTGCCTCACTAGGTAGCTGAGGCTGGCCGCGAACCCTGATCCTCCGGTCTCAGCCTCCCGAATGCTGGGATTACAAGCGTGCGCCACCATGCCCAGCTTGAAATGTTAATTTAATTAAGCGTATCTGGTCTTCAGGAAGCCCCACTGGTCCCTTAATTTTGGGGAGGGCACTTCAGTTTAGAGTTTTTCCCTTTATAAAGTCTTATAGGGAAACACCCTATTATACGCTTGCATGGATTTCTACAGGCATATATGTAATAGTTTTTGATTTCTTTCTATTGTGTCCATTCTATTAAGGTTTGTCTTCAGCCTTTTATTTAAGCAACTTTGCTTTTTTCAAAAATTTTTATTTTCCAGAAATAGACTTTTCAGTTTATTTGTATAGAATTTGATCAAAGATTTTTTTAAAAGTTAGTAAATAATTATATTTAGTTACTTTGGTTCATGTATTTATGATTTCAAAGATTCAGTAGAAGCAAAAGTGTTCTGTAGATTTAAGGAATTTCTAGCTGGCACATCCTTGCTTAATCTATATCCTGGTTTGTAAACTAAGAGTCAGTCATCTCGTGAGAGCGAGCTCAGACACCTCACCTGTGGTCAGGCCGGCTGTGCATTCATGACCTATATTTTGTCTCCTTTGAAGCTGCTCCTTATTTTTGGGTTCCCAGTTATGTTTGAAAAAACAGATTTTTGCCCTGCTAATATGTGTTTTGAATTTATTTGCCTTTCCTATTCAGTGTATTTAAGAAATTAATACAGCAGAGAGTCTATAGTTTCTCTTGTTTAAGTCTTTGTGGTTATCTATAGAACTTTAATCTTTCATAGCTGCAAAGAGTTCTTCTGCAGCTCACTTTCCAAAAGACTCCCTTTGGAATATTTTTATAGTACATTTTAGGGAATGTAAACTTTTCATCCCCAGAGTAATAATGTTAAATACAACTTGGAGCATTACTTCCTAGCCATAACATTCTTTTGAACTAGTAATTGGTAAAAGTCTAAAGTTTGAAGTAGGCATAAAATAACAGCTACTCTGTAGTTTACTTATGTGAATATACAGTTTATTTATGTGAACATGACTATTCTTTGTTGCTAAAATTTGTGAACAACTCTTTTCTAGCATATTTTTATTTTTATCAAGTGTTATAGGACCATTATGTATTATAAACACATATTTTTTTACTATGTTAGATTTAAGAAAGGTAGCCATTTAACCATTATGTTTATAAATTCTCTATGCCTATAATCTCATAAAATAGGATATAAATTACAGCCTTGCAGTCATGCATTATTTTTGTGGTGCTGAGGATCAAACCTAGGACTTCACACTTGCTGAACATGTGCCCCACCACTGAGCTACTCCTTCAGTTCCAGTTGTAATCTTGTAACAGGATGAAATATATGATGTTAGCACAGAATCTGCTGCATATTTTATTAAAACATTGTGCTTGTCTTCAAATGTGTATCAATAAAGTATAAGATTCATTGCAAATAATTAAATTGCAACCATGTTGTCTCAGAAACCAGTAATAGATTTTCATGTATATTGAAGAATTATGGAATTTTCGTTAAAATAAAGTTCAGATCATTTTAATTGCACAAGAAGACATTCATTTTAATTGACCAAGAAGCTAGACTTATTATATTTTTCTTGGCAGATTTTTTTCCCACTTAATAAAGGCATTCTTATATGTATCTTTGTGTGAATATATCTGTGTGAATATATGTACAAATATTTTTGAAAAATTCTTCAAATATGTTACTGATGATTCTCATAGAAATAATTTAAATTGGAAAGACTTTAATTAATGGCCTAGTTTAATACTCTTGTAAGTGAATAAAAATCAGCATATGAAGTAGTCAGGGTGGTTTGCTAGAGATCACCAATGACAGGAAGAGAATGTTGGCTCTGTTGTTTTCTTCCACTTTCCTTACTTTTTTTCATCATAATTTCACTCTTAACACATGAAACATTGTGTGTACTTCTATGATAGAAAAGAGTTGTAAAAGAAACAAGAATTTTCATAGGAGTCATTCAAATGCTAAATTAATTGGAGAAAAATTGCTCAATAAAGTAGTTCTTTGGAAGAACCTTTTCTCATTTAAAGATGTTTATGTGTATACAATATAACATTAAAATGGATATTGGCAGCACAATTATTTTGATGAAGTTAAAAACAAAAAAAGCCTGTTGTATTTCCTTACCGGAGGGAGAGAGAATTTGGAGAGTAGTGAGTATGGGATAGGTGGTTCATTAATGGAGCAAGCAGCAAGACAGGATTACTTAGCTACTTGATTCTAGTTTGCACATGCTTTTATCTGGAAGAGAAAATCTTTCCTACTGTTGAAAGGCAGGAGTCCCACAGAGATAGGGCAGAGGTGCTGTGTCTGAGTTCACTAGCACAAATGCTCTGAAGAGGAATGAGTTTTTAATGTGTATATACATCCATTTTATAGTTAGGTAAAAAGTCACTGTCTTTTCCTTAAAAAGGTTAAGTTGATTTGAAAATTTAGGAAAATACATTTTTTTTTTTTTTTTTTTAGGTGAAAAGTGTTTACTTTGAGCAGGTTATAGAAGAAAATCACTTGCATTTTTATATGTTTTTGAATATTTTTATAGCTTGCCATTGAGGCATTTCCCATTCCTTTTGGAATATTCTAAAACTTCACCCAACTGAGAATGATCTAAAACAACCTAACACAAAACACATACATACTACTTATTCTCCTTTACTTATGTTATTAATTTGAAAATGTTGGAATTTCCCAGAAAAAATCTCAAACTGGAACTTAAGAATTTCAATACTTATTGTTTTGTATTAATAATGACTAACGTCTAGTGTGTACTTTTTGTAATTAAAAAAATTTAATTCTCTAGTGTGTACTTTTTGTAATTAAAAAAAAAGAATCTGGAGGGATGGCTTAAATTCACAATTCCTAAATCCCCGAGGTTGTCTTTAACTGTTTTTTTTCCCCCTTTCTAGTTTTGGCAAGCGCTCTGCAGGAAGTTTTCGACGTGGCTGTGAATGCATTGTTTTAGAGCCTTCTGAAATGATTGTGGTAAGAATATTTCTGTGGAGACTTTTTGTGTGTGTATTTGTGGTACTGGGGATTGAACTCAGGGGCATTCTACCTCTGAGCAAATACCCCCAGCCCTATTTTTTATTCTTTATTTTGAAATGGGGTCTCACTAAATTGCGGAGGGCCTCACTAAGTAGCTGAGGCTGGCCATCAACCTGATATCCTCCTGTCTCAGCTACAGGAGGATCTTTTTTTAAAATTTTTCTTAAAAAATTTTTATGAAATAAAAGTACCTTCACAAATTTCTTATAATAGTATATTACATTTTAATTTCTTATGAATTTGACTCTATAATTATAATATTATAATTGTTTACAGGATTTAATTAAATATGAGAAATAAAATTTGAAAAGGAGGAAGTAACTAAATAGCTGGTGTTTGAACTTTGCAATTCAGTCTCTGAAAATGCCATTTAATTGAAATTTGGGGAGAATCTTTGAATTGCAGGATTTTAGCTGAGTGTTAACTGAAATGAATCAGTTATTTTATATGAATATCAGTGATACGTATTCAGGGAACAATTAGCTGCGTGTGGTAGCATGCGCCTGTAATCCCAGTATTTGGGAAGCTGAGACAGGAAGATCGCAGGTTCAAGGCTAGCTTCAGCAACTTAGTGAGACCCTGTTTCAAAATAAGAAGGGCTAGAGGTATCGCTTGGAGGCAGGATGCCCCTGAGTTCAATCCCCAGTACTAAAGGGGGGGGGGGCAATTCACATAAAGAAATCATTTCAATTCCTTTAAGTAATGGAAGGAAAGCTAGGGGACAGTAGTGCTAATTAAACACTCTGTTGCCAGCTTTCTCTCTCAAGTGTGTGATTGAAAAAAATTATTAAGCCTAGTGTGGTTGGTGGTGCCCACCTGTAATCTCAGTATTTGGGAGGCTAAGACAGAAAGATTGCAGGTTCAAAGCCAGCCTCAGCAATTGAGTCCCTCAGCAATTTAGCAAGACACTATTTGGTGGTGGTGGTGGGGGGGGGGGTACTTTAAGATAGAAGGAGGATCACCGGCTGGATGCCAGTACATGGTAACTTAGCAAGACCCCATTGCAGAATGAATAATACATAGGAGTAGGGGTGTAGCTCAGTAGTAGAGCACCCATGGGTTCAGTCCCTAGTAACACACACACACACACACACACACACACACACACACACACACACACACACACACAATGTGGACTCTTGAAAAAAAAGTTACAAAAATAAGATGAAGTGGAACAAGGGCTCCTTGCCAGACGTTCAGTTGATGCTGATATTCCTGTTGTCCCCATTCAACATCCTGTCTAGGAAGGAAAACTTTGTAAAATAAGTGATGGCCTAACAGATGATAATGGCAGCTTTTTAATTCACTTTGATAAAGTATTTGGTAGAGAACTTTATTTGGTTTTCCCTATTATGTAGGAGAGTAATTCCATTAGAAACAAGAACTTTCTTGTTAAACCTAGTGAAAACTTTTGTTAAAATTCCACAAAATTTTCTCTTAAGTAAGAAAGTGAGATGGTGCTGAGTAAAGATTTAGGATTAAGAAAAATATGGGCAGATAATCAGGACAGGTTTTCCAGTAACAGATCTTGTAAAGCATTCTGAATATTTCCTTGACATTTTGTCCTCTGTGAATGCTATTTTGAGAGTTCTCTGAAAGATTTTTGGTCTTTGAAATTCCTTGGGTTTTCGATACTCACTGATACTATTACAAACTACTGGTTCACCGGAGCAAGAACGCTTTTGGAATCTACATGTGCCTTTACATGAGCAGTACATTTTTTGTATCTGTAGTGAGGAATGACTTATTATATTTTCTGTTTGTTGTTAATTTGTTCATCAGAGTTTCATCAGTGTTTAAAGTCTGTATATATATAAAATATTAAATAATATACATAATAAACATTAATATTACACCAATATTTATTAATATATTAATTAATATATTAATTATATTAATGTTAATATATTTAATATAATAAAATATTTAAAAAATATATTTTAAGCAGCACCAATTATAACCAAGAGAAACTGAAACCATACCATACAATGAAAGAAGGAATAGAAGTCCTTAATCTACTGCTAGTGGCCATGGTTGGTCACTTGGGATTTGGGTTTTTTCCTTTTTTTTTCAAATATACTTAAATACATCAGATTTTGTGTGTGTGTGTGTGTGTGTGTGTGTGTGTGTGCGCGCGCTTAAGACAATGCAGTAGTTGCTTTCATAATGTGTGGCAATGTATCTGGTGAGATCTCTCACTAATAAATTAGTTCAAAGACTACAGAAAATATTCTTCCCTTGAAAGTACAGGAATTTCAAGAGTTACTCATACAGTCCTAAGTAGAACTGAAAATTCCTCTTCATAGAAGAAAAGTTACTCAAAACCACTTAGTTTGAAAGAAGTTCAAATGTCATTGTAAAATGAATGAATATGAACTTTTCATAAGTTTCTTTTTGCATCTATTATTAATACGGAATGTCACGTTTAGAGACATGATGTGTCATGGGGGTTTTATTTTAGGTGGACTATATGGATGAAAATGAAGAATATTTTCAGCGTCAAGCCTCCCATAGACAGTCTCGAAGAAGGTTTAGAAAAATCAATCAGAAAGGTGAAAGACAAACAATCATTGATACTGTGGAGCCTTACCCTGTGGGCAAACCACCTTTACCTAGAGGTTATCATACGGTAAGTTATACAAGTATAATAATATTTTTATTTCTCTTTAGGTTTTTTTTTTGTTGGAGTTTTGTTAAAAGACATTAAAATTTCCATTTTTTTTTTTTTTTTTGCGGTACTGGGGATTGAACTCAGGGGCATTCTACCTCCGAGCTACACCTCCAGCCCTAGTTTTTTTATTCTTTATTTTGAAACCGAGTCTCACTAAGTTGCGGAGTGCCTCACTAGGTAGCTGAGGCTGGCCGCGAACCCGGATCCTCCGGTCTCAGCCTCCCGAATGCTGGGATTACAAGCGTGCGCCACCACGCCCGGCT
>PVLC010036219.1:0-15900 GCA_004027655.1 Graphiurus murinus
AGAACAAAATCATGTTATTTGCAAGGAAATGGAGGGAACTGGAAAACATTATGTTAAGTGAGATAAGTCAGTCACTAAAAGTTAAAAATCGAATGCTCTCCCTAATATGTGGAAGCTAGGGAGAAAATGGGACATAAGAGGGACTCCAGGTGAAGGAGAATTCTTAGGTGAACAAAAAATTTGACTTAATGGAAGGTAACGGGAGGAGGGGGGGACACCCTGATGAGCATGATGTACTTATAAGATCACATCAAAGTCAATCACTAAACTGACCAGGAGATAGGGGGAGGGTGGGTGGGAATTGGGGAAGGGTTAATGAGAAATATGTGCATGGATGTCTTTATGTGTACTAGTTTGTACCCAACAAAAATGTGTAATTAACCCTGTTGTACCCAAGAAATGTATAAAATTCCATGCTAAAAAATTAAAAAAAAATAAAAAAAATAAAAAAATAAAAAAAAACTCAAAAAAAAAGTTTCAAAAAAAAAAAAAGAAAGTAAAATAGAGACATTAACATTTGCTCAAGCAATGTGATTAGTCTAGAATCATTCAGATGACAGACACCAAGTACATTCTGCCTTTCTAGAAGTTTACATCTGTAGATATTTTTAGAAAGCTAAGTCAGTTCTTCTTTCCATACTACTTCTGTAGACATTGTTGAAATATTCAATCTTCATTCTTGAAAAAAAATTGACAGAGAAATTTACTTCTTTGTTAGTTATTCAAAGTGAGGGCAAGGGAAAATCTGCAGGAGTTTCCCTATGTTAATTCTCTGCTGGTAACCTATCATTTTGTTTCCATATTTTAGGTTTAAAGTTGACAGATATAATTAATCATAAAATAAAGAAAGGTACTCAAGTCCAACAAACATAATATATGTTTCTCTGTGGTTTGAATAAGTGCATCCTTCATGTATGTTTCAAAGTGCATATTCAGTGCAATGCTGCAAACCATGCTGTCTTTTCCATTCTCCCTTCATTACTTCTGGGTAGTCCATTCTGGTGGCTACAGTTGATGTTTTCAGTGAAGCATGATTTATTGACTCAAATAAGCCTATATGCTGAATATTCACATTAGCATTATGACACACACACACACACACACACACACACACACACACACACGCACTTTAATGTCTATAAAAGGCATCACTTCAACTTTTTGGCTAGTCGTTTTTAAAACAAACTACTGCTATGGGTTTTTAAAAACATAATTTTTTTCTAATTAGGAAATTTTCAAATATTTTTGCCCATTTCTGCACTTTCACTTTATTTTTTCTTTCACATTATTTTTCTTACTACTTCTTTTATGTATGTTCATATTTTTATCTATCCAAAATTCATTTCACTACATGATATGATATATAGATACAACCTTTTAATTCTATAGCTTGTTCCCCAATATTGTTTCTACAATGTGCAGTGCCTTCTTTTATCAAATATCAAATATTCACATGTACTTCTTTCTGCCTCTAAACCTTATATTCCATCACACCATTCTGTGTTAGCACTACAATACTTCAAACAGTGTAGCTTTATATTCACATCTCAATTTGAATAAGCTCCCTCATTACTCTCTTTTATACTAAATTTTCTTTTTTCAGTTTCTAAATTTTATCTTGATTAACATCTACATGTTACAAATTAACAAGGTTCAGGGTGCTATCTCAATACCTGAATACAGTATGCATTTATCAAGTCTAATCACTATTGTGTATTCAACTCAAATTTTTAATTTCCCATATGAGGGAGTGCATCTGGTGCTTGTCTTTCTGTGGCTTATTTTACCTAACTCAATATCCTCCAGTTCCATACATTTTGCACACATGACAGAACTTCATTCTTTTTTCATGGTTGTATAATACAATATTGTGTATATATACCACACTTTCTTTATCCATTCATCTGTTCATGAGTAGCTTGATTCATAGCTATTGTGAATAGTGCTGTAACAGAATGACTATTATAAAAAAAAGATAGTGCTGGTAAGAATATGGAAAAAAGGAAACCTTAGCCCACTCGTGGTGGAAATTTAAAGGAATAAGCCAAACAGTATGGAGGTTCCTCAAATATCTAAAACAATGCAATGGTAAAAGTATATTAAAAAAGAAAGAAAGAAATCTGAAAATGTAGGAATAGTTATTAAGAAGCAAGATAAAATGGGAGAGTAGGAAAAATAAGCCAGATTAAACTGTATTTCCTATAGTTGTTGTTGAAAATAAAGAAGAAAAAATAAACATAATATCTACTCCTCAGTTTTATACCTTCAATTTGTCACTCATAAATGAGAAATACTGTGTCCTAAAATAAATGACTCTCTTATTTAATAATCAATAAAACAAATTATTCAACTATAAAAAGCTAAAGTTGTATCTACTGTATGATCTTGCTATCTTATTTCTGGATAAATATCCAAAGGAAAAGAAATAAGCATATCAAAGAGTTATTTGCACAACTATGTTTTTGCAGCACTCTTTCAATAATATATATTTTTTAATGTTCATATCGCTACAATAGTCTTGTCACATTCTATTATAATTGTCTATTTTCTGGTTGTTCTTTCATTATATTTAGACATATGATACTTTAGTATTGGGTCAATAAATATTTATTGCATGAACAAATGATTAAATAATAGATGATTTGTAGGCCTTGGTTGTGATGATCTTTCTTATTTGGAATTGTTTGCTTCTTTGGGATACTGTTCATGAATACATCCATATGTAGTCCCCAAAAGGATTGCAGAAGTATAAGTATGGTCATCAAAGCATTTAGGTGATATCTGCATGAGAAGTGCCAAATAAAATTCATCAAACCTCATATCTGAGCAGGATCTTATGGATGCTAATTTTAAAAGAGAGTAAATTGAGGACCATAAGAAAGTAATTTCCTGAGGTCATCAAACTCGTGGCAGAACTAGGTTTTGATTTCTTTTCTTTAAAAAAAATATTGACTTTTAACTGATACCTAGAAACAAAAATATATATTAGTGG
Organism: Graphiurus murinus; assembly: GCA_004027655.1. Classification (NCBI taxonomy): domain Eukaryota; kingdom Metazoa; phylum Chordata; class Mammalia; order Rodentia; family Gliridae; genus Graphiurus; species Graphiurus murinus. The sequence continues at coordinate 2,993 of PVLC010036219.1, forward strand.
CATATCATATGATTTCATTCTGGTACTAGGAATTAAATCCAGGGCCATTCTATCTCTGAGCTACACTCTCAGCCCTTTTTATTTTTTATTTTGAATCAGGGTCTCACTTGGTTAGTGATAGTGTTTCTATGTTGCAGAGGCTGTCCATGAACCTGTGATCCTTATATCTCAGCTTCACAAGTACTAGAATTACAGGTGTGCACCATGATGTCTAGCTAACATGTGATTTCTTTGAGAAATGTATACATTGCATAATATTTAACTCATGCTAATCCTATTTATCTCCTCAAATAATTATCATTTGCTTATTGTTAAAGCTTTCAAAATCTTGTTTTCTATCTTTTTGAAATGTATGATATAGCCGGGTGTGGTGGAGCACGCCTGTAATCCCAGCATTTGGGAGGCTGAGACCAGAGGATCCGGGTTCGCGGCCAGCCTCAGCTACCGAGTGAGGCACTCTGCAACTTAGTGAGACCCTGTTTCAAAAATAAAGAATAAAAAATAGGGCTGGGGGTGTAGCACGGAGATAGAATGCCCCTGAGTTCAATCCCCAGTACAGCAAAAAAACAAACAAACAAACAAAAAAGAAATGTATAATATATTATTTTTATCTATAGGCACCATATTGTGTGACAGATCTTGGTCCTATCAAATTGTAACATAATTCTAACCATTGATCAATTCTTCCTAAACCTCCACTCTATCCAGCCTCTGATAATCACCATTTTACTCCCAACTTCTTTGAGATCAACATTTTTTTCATTTTACATTTGAGTGAGATCATTCAGTACTTATATTTCTGTGCCTGGCTTCTTTCACTTAACATAACACTCACCAATTCCATCCATGTTGCCACGAATGACAGGATTTCCATTTTTTAAATTTTTCCCTTGTCTATATGTACCACGATTCCTTTACCATTCATGAGTTGATCGACACTTATGTAGTTTTCATATCTTGGCTATTGTGAATAGTTCTGCAATAAGCATGGGAGTACAGGTGTCTCTTCAACATACTGACTTCATTTACTTTAGACATATACCCAATAGTATGATTATTGGATCTTATGAGAGTTCTATCTTTAATTTTTTAGGAAACTCTATATTTGCCATAATGGTCATTGCTACCAACAGTGTTCAATGGTTCCTTCTCTACACATTCTCATAAACACATACTATTTGTACTCTTTCTGATAATAGCCATTCTGGCTGGAGTGAGATGATATCTCCTTCTGGTTTTAACTTGAGCCAGGTCATTGATTCCAATCTACTGTGCAGTATGAAAAATGGTAGCACTAAACGGCTATAGAATAATTTAAATGCAAAATGATGTGGTTTAAGATAAATGTTATATATATTTAGGGTGTGTTAGAGCTCAACTACATCCAACGGTTCAGAAGTGATACCTATCTCACCAAAAAAAATTCAAGAGATTGAAGTCATTAAATAGAATTGTCCTGGGAAAGAGGAGGAGAAGAAAAAAAGACCAATCAATACTTCTGAGAGTCAATTTAACATTTCCTGAAATAAGAATGAATTTTAGAATAATAAACAAACCAGTATGTGGTTCTTAAACCTGACCAGGGACTTGTGACTGAATTATGTTTCTGTGGCCCTGACCCCTCTCACTCAGAAAGAAAAGAGGATCCATCAGTAAAGAGAAGCGAACTGAGGTGACACTTGTTTTTGCTAAATCAAAGACATTCTGTAGCATTGCTTAAGTGTTCATTTTTATGAAATGATTCCTCTAATTAAATACTTCCCCATCTTATTATTTCCAGCTAGGGAAAATAAATCATGAGTATTTAAATCTTAAATTGAGCTAGATTCTAAATCTACACCTCATTTTTCTCATATGAGTCTCTTTTCCAAATTATATATGCAATTCTGTATGTATATTCTGATCCATTTTTCACACTTTCACAATCTGGAATGAGATCTATACATTTGGCATTTCTTGACCGATTTGGAGGTTTTTGTCATTTTTAAAAAATTTCCCTTTGCCCAGGAGTAACAACCACTTTAGATTGAATCACATTACAACTATTTTTGTAAACTGAATCCAAATTGGAGCTGAATGATATTTTCCTCTAGTCAACTTAAAAGTGAGTATTTTTCCAACTAATTTTTCTTTTATGGATCTTCTTTGAGATACATTTGCTCTATGCTGCAATTCTAGAATACAGCTAACATTATAGTATCCTGTTTAACTTCTATTTCCAGCCTGTTTTTGAATAAAATTTTTGAAAATATTTGTTCTCACTTTTCTGGTCTTTTCTCATCTCAGTAGTCTCTAAATATCATGTGGAAATGACTTCCAATCATTTAAGTGTTTTCATTTTAGGTGATTTAACTTCCCCCATCCAAATCATGGGGTTTCAATGAGACTATAGAGAATATCTCATTCAATATTCTTATATGAAGAATATGGAAACCAATGCCCAGAGAGGGAAAATGATTTTTCCAAGATCACAGAGCTTGACAGTATCTGAGCATAAATTAGAACTCAAGACTTTTTAACTTCCACAACAGGTCTCTTTGCACCCTCATGTTAGTATGTTTATTTTTAAGATTAATATTTAATTTATGTGTATTACTTTATCACCTGAAATATTTGTAAAATTCTGATTATTTTAACCTCTGATTTTTTTGTAACAATGAAGAATATGCAATCCACCTTTATCCTTATGATGTCAAATTACCCTCACTGTCCATAAAAGATATATTACTCTCCATGTATGGCAGGAAGCACATTAACCAAGTATTTTAATTTGTATTAATGGCACCACTTAGGAAGAAGGCTGAATCAAATACTGTAACTGATCTTCATAATAATTCCAAACAAAGGGCAATAACTATAGTTATAGTCATGTTGTACTATGAATGCTTTGAAAATGTAATTATATGAGTGGCTCTGAACAAAACATTAGAGACAAGGTGATAAAGCCAATGACACAGATTAAAAGGAAAACCAAACAACACACACATACAAGTAATTTTTGTTAAATATTGTTAAATATTGTTACCAATAATTTTCTGAGTCTCAACATTTTTATTTTCTGAAGTAGAATATTCCCATGTTTTATGAATTATGAAGAAAAATGTTTTAATAACATTTGGAGATACTCAACAACATAGTAGCCTACAGAATCTGTGATTATTGAATATAGAGACCTCTACTTTATTTTAAAAATGTGTAACCAAACACAATGGTAAGAATGGCTGCATATTCATGTACAGTAAAGAAAACACACTGTTTCTATAATAAGTTTATATGTGCTGAATGATATGTTCTTAGGAAAAGCAGAGTATTGTCTCATAGCTTCTATGCAATCTATCTACTGCCTTTAAAAACTATGTGCAGTTTCCGGGATGAATACAAAGAATGAGATAATCACTCAAATTCTTAGGTAATTATTACTGATGTAAAATACACATCATTCTCAAACTGTTCATGAAACTATGACTGGGAAAGCATCATATTTTAATGAAGAAAAGTTAATTTTTCAAATTCTGATGTATTTTAACTGGTTCATTTGTTTAAATTAATGGTATATTTTCACTATTTACCACTTTCCCAAGGCAAACATTCTGCAACAGTGTAAATGAAAACAAGTAGCTCTCTGAAAAAAATACTGATTTGTGAGGCATTTTCAGCCACTCTGGCTCATTTCAAGCCCAGAAAGTGAAGCTACTGATAGAATTGGTAAGGAACATGCAGAATTAGTTTATACTAGCTGATGTGATCTGGCTGTAGCCCACTACTGGTTGTAAGTCTTCAAACTCCAGCTACTAAATGATAAGGCACAATTTCACTCACTGCCTCATCCTATCAAATCCAGGATAGCTGTCAGGAAGAGAAAAAAAGAGTTTGGAAAGTTTTCTCTTAAGGAGTGACATCTACATCAAATCTTACAATAAATTTGTGGACCATATTTTGCAAAACATCACATAGTATGTTCAACCCAGGACAGGAGAGTAACCAAGCCTAGCGGGGTAGCCAAGGACCTGGTCTTTTGAGGAGTCTGGATGCCGTGATTAGGTTCTTGGGTATTAAAAAGGTTGTTAATGGAGGGAAATGAGAAGTATTACTCAATGTATTGCAGGTAACACATTCGTTAAGTGGGTACTAGGGCTGGAAGTAAGGAGAGTTACCACACAACATTCAAGGAGCCCATGCATTTCTCACAGAAAGAGTCCTGTAAACAAACTGTTTATATTGATACAAGCTTGGATGGAGATAGTTTTCTAGCTTCCTGTCACATATACACCACAATGCTGTAAGGTTCGTGAGCTGAATATGAAAGCTTAGAATGTGAGCAATTACACAGATGTCTCTGAATAATCATGGAATGGTACTGAGAAGCAACATAAACAAGTATTTTACTCAAAGTTTCACTTTCCGCCTGGACTTTGATTTTATGTCGATAAACATCCACTTGATTACTAAAATAAAAATAATGAAAGAAAATTATTTTACTTATATTTTTCTCTCTAAGTATATGCAAAATTAAAGTAAACTGGAAACATTTTTTAAAACATATCATATGATTAATATATAGAAAACCCAAATATCTCTGTGAACTTATCTAGCATTTACAAATTATTCATACATTTAAGTACCTGTCTTGGTAATAGTGTAATCAAATATTCTGAATATGCAGAAATTTCCTAATTATGAAAGAGTAATTACACTATTTTATTAATAATAGATATTGAACATCAGTGACTTGAATTTCATAATAATATTCTACATAATCCATGGATTTGTGGCATTGTATTATACGCACAAGTCACTTTTCATAACCAACTTCTCTGTTTTCAGTACAGGTATTTATGAATTCTAAAACTAAATAGAATATCACATTTTTTGGAAAGTGTTTGTAGAATTGTCATTATCAAAAAACATATGTGCTCACTAGTATTAAAACACTAAAAATAATTCACAGAATTTAGTAGCATTAGCAGATAAGCACAATAGCTATATAAAATAATTTTTGTATATAAAGTATGCATAAGATAGAGAAAATTTTGGTGATAGTAACAAAATTTTTCTAGTATTTTAGTCTCTGTATTATTTTGCATAAATGATATTTTAAATATTATTATGTCTGAAATATTTGGTGAAAAAAAGTGAACTGATATGTATATGAGAGTATTTTCTCATTGTTTTTGGAAGTCCTATTTAGAAATGGTGTGTATTTCTCACTTCGCAAAACTAATTATATCAAATTATCAATGAGCTAAGTCTTATACTTTGCTCACTAAATACCCTACACAAATAGCCAATGAGATGGAATAGGTATATTAATTTCATAACTAATTGGATGGCCTATCATCACAAGATGGGCTTTCAGAGTACCAGTGTTAGTGAAGAAGAAAGCATAGGGATTTTTATCTAATCTTAACTACTTTGGAGATGTGAAACACATTGTTTTCATTCATATTTCATTGGCCAAACTTTATTGCATGGTCCTACCTTACTACAAAGTAGCTTAAGAGTAGAACTACCCCTGTGCTTGGCAAGGAGAAGGGAATTGGTAATGGGTCAATGCTGCAATACTTCCATGGAGAATAATAAATAACTAATATGTTAAGTATATGGAATTGGGTAGGAAAAACTCAAAATATTTTTTATTTGTATTTTTAATTGGTGCATTGTAATCATACATCTTTGTTAGGCACAAACTGGTAAAGGCATACATGTACACATTTCTCATTTAACCCTTCCCCAATTCCCACCCTACTCCCTCACTCTCCCTCTTTCTCAAATTCAGTTTGGTGATTGATTTTGATATATTTGTGAAAGTACATCATGTGCATTATAGTGTTCCCCTCCTCCCACATCACCTTCAGTTAAGTCAACTTCTTTGCTCATCTAAAGTTTCTCTTCTTCATCTGGAGTCCCTCTTATGCCCCATTTTCTCCCTAGCATCCACATATTAGGGAGAACATATGATTTTTTACTTTTTGTGACTAACTAATCTCACTTAGCATAATGTTTTCCAGTTGCATCCATTTCCCTGCAAATTACATGATTTTGTTCTTTATGGCTGAGTAAAATTCCATTGTGTACATATCCCATAGTTTTGTAATCCATTCATCTGTTGACGAACATCTTAGCTGGTTCCATAGTTTGGCAATTGTAAACTGTGCAGCTATAAACATAGATAGACATGCATCAGTCTGATAGTTTGGTTTCCATTCTTTTGGGTAGATACCCAGAAGTGGTATTGTTGGATCATATGGTAGGTTCATTCCCATTCGTCTGAGGATCCTCCACACTGTTTTACAAAGTGGTTGCACTAATTTGCAATCCACCAAAAGTGTATTAGGGTTCCCACTTCTCCACACCCTCACCTGCATTTGTTGTTTCTTGTTTTTGATGACTGCCATTCTGATTGGAGTTAGGTGAAATCTCAAGGTAGTTTTGGTTTGCATCTCTCTGATTGCTAATGATGTGGAACATTTCCTCATACATTTATTGGCCATTTGTATTTCTTCTTTTGTCAGGTGTCTATTTAGATCCTTTGCCCATTTTTTGATTGGGTTATTTGTTTTCTTAGCTGTGAGTTTCTTGAGTTCTCTGTATATCCTAGATATTAGTCCTCTATCAGAAGAGTAGCTGGCAAAAATTTTCTCCCACTCTGTGTGCTCTCTGTTGAGGCTCTCGATAGTTTCCTTTGCTGCACTAAAGCTCTTCAGTTTAATTCAATCCCATGTATTGATCATTGTTTGAGTTGCTTGTGCTTTTGAGGTCTTGTTGAGAAAGTTTTTACCTGTGCCTATGTGTTGAAGTGTTGGTCCTATGCCCTCTTCACGTAGCTGTAAGGTCTCTGGCCTGACTTCCAGGTCTCTGATCCACCTGGAATTGACTCTTGTGCAGGGTGAGAAATGGGGTTTATTTCCATTTTCCTGCATATGGTTAACCAGTTTTACAAACATCACTTGTTAAAGAGGCTATCTTTTTTCCAGGGTATATTTTTGGTTCTTTGTAAAAAATCAGTTGGCTGTAATTACTTGGGTCTGTTCCTGAATCTTCTATTCTGCCCCAGTGCTGTATGTGTCTGTTTTTGTGCCAATACCATGCTGTTTTTATTACTGAGGCTTTGTGGTAGAGTTTGAAGTCAGGTATTGTGATACATCCTGCATTGTTCTTGTTGCTAAGAAATTTTTTGGCTATGCTGGGCTTTTTCTTGTTGCAAATGAATTTAAGTATTAAAGAGTTACTAACAAACAATAAAACAGGTATGCTTCTTCACTGCATTTGCTGTGAGCGTATTCTCACAACCTCGTCTCAATCCACACCTGTCGAAGGACCCCCAACCTCACTGCCTCTAGGGCTGGACACGGGCAATATCCCCTTTTTCATCTCTTATTTTGTTAATTTGGTTTGATTCTTTCTTTCTTTTGGTTAGGCTGGCTAATGGTTAGTCGATCTTGTTTATTTTTTCAAGAAACCATCTTTTGGTTTTGTTGACTTTCTGTATTGTTTTTTTATTCTCTATTTCATTAATTTCTGCTTTGATTTTCATGATTTCCTGTCTTCTACTGGTTTTGGGGTTAGACACTCCTTGTTTTTCAAGGACTTTGAGCTGTGTCATTAGGTTATTTATTTGGTGAGTTTCCATTGTTCTTATGTGGGCACTCAGTGCTATAAATTTTCCTCTTAGTACTGCCTTTCAGGTGTCCCAGAGGTTTTGTTATGTTGTATCTCTGTTTTCTTTGGTTTCTAGGAATTTTTTAGTTTCTCCCGTTACTTATTCTATGACCCATTCCTCATTCAGCAGTGTGGTGTTCAGTCTCCACATGTTTACATGATTACTCTGGGTCTTCTTAGAGTTGATTTCTAGTTTCACTCCATTGTGGTCTGAAAAGATGCAGGGAATTATGCTACATTTCTTGAATTTTCCAGTCCTCACTTTGTGGCCCAGAATGTGGTCTATTTTGGAGAAGGTTCCATGTGCAGCTGAGAAAAATGTGAATTCAGCTGTAGTTGGGTGAAATATTCTGTATGTATCTAATAGGTCCATTTGGTTTAACGAATTATTTAGGACTGAGACATCATTACTGACCTTTTGTTTAGAAGATCATTATAGTGATGTGAGAAGAGTATTGTAGTCTCCCAGTATTAGTGTATTGCTATCTATGTGTTTTATGAAAGTGGCTGCACCTATGTTTGGGGCATAAATGTTGACAATTGCTATTTCCTCTTGATAGATTGTTCCTTTTACTAGTAAAAATGATCTTCTTTGTCTCTTCTGATAAGCTTAGGCTTGAAGTACAATTTATCTGATATCATAGTTGCTATTCCTGCTCGTCTTCAGTTCCATTGGCATGGATTACCTTACTCCAGCCCTTCACCTTTAGTTTGTGGGAATCTTTGCTTGTAAGGTGTGTTTCTTGCAGGCAGAATATAGATGGATTCTGGGTTTTGATCCATTTTGCCACCTTGTTCCTTTTTATTCAGGAGTTGAGGCCATTTATATTCAGTGTGCTATTGAGAGATGATTTTTAATTCCTAACATTTTGAGTTTTGACTTGTTTGAAGTACTGTTTATTCTTCTTTGCTTAGTTGTTTGCTTCCTGGAAATTATTGTTTCTCTGGTTCTGACGTTTACTTGTTAGTTCTTCTTTGTAGTTAATCTCTTTGAGTATTTTCTCCAGTGCTGGTTTTGAAGACATAAAAGTTTTCAGGTTTTATTGTTTGTTTGTTTGTTTTTTTGGTACTGGGGTTCGAACTCACGGGCATTGTACCTCCGAGTTACACCCCCAGCCCTATTTTTTATTCTTTATTTGGAAACAGGGTCTCACTAAGTTGTGGAGTGCCTCACTATGTAGCTGACGCTGGCCTCGAACCTGGATCCTCTGGTTTCAGCCTCCCAAATGCTGGTATTACAAAGGTGCGCCCCCACACCCAGCTCAGTTTTCAGTTTTTGTTTGTCACGGAAGCTTTTTATTTCCCTATGGATTTTTAGAAGAGTTTTGCTGGGTAGGAGAATCTTGGCTGCAATTTATTTTCTTTCAGAGTTTGGAATATTTTTCCCCAGTCACTCCTGTCTTTCATGACTTGGTTTGGAAGGTCTAGAGTGATTCTAATTGTTTTTTCTCTAAATGTCACTTGGCCTTTTACTTTTGTTGTCTTTAGGATTCTCTCCTTGGCCTCTACATTAGTCAATTTGATTATTATGTGGCGTGGTGAACCTCTTCTTTGGTCTTGTCTAAAGGGGGTTCTATATGTTTCCTGTATCTGTGTGTCAACTTCTCTTTCTATGTTTGGAAAATTCTCTGATATTATTTCTTTGAAAAGAAGGTTTATTCCATTAATTTCAGTTCTAGTCTCTCTTCTATGCCCATTATTCTTAGGTTAACACTTTTAAAATTGGCCCAGATCTCTTCGATGTCCAATTCATACTGTCAATTTTTTTTTTTTACTAAATTATGTACTATGGATTAATTTTTGGAATGGTCATTTTCTAAGAGTGATATTCTATTTTCCATGTGGTCTAGTCTACTGTTTATAGTTTGTATTGATACCTTTTCTTCAATTTTTGTATTTTTCACTTCCTTCAATGATTCTCTTTGGTTACTGTTCAGGGTGTCATATTCTTTGTTTATTTGTTCCTTTATCTCTTTCCAACTCTCCCTGCCTTCTTTCCAGAAATCTTGTATTGTTTCTAGTATTAAAGATCTGAATTGTTCTTCTGGTAGTCTCTGCCATTCTGGGTTGGTGAGATCTGTTATTGAGGGGTTGCGGTGGCTCATTGTTTCTTTGCTATTTTTCCTTCCCATGGTTTCCCTGTTCTTAAATTTATATCTCTGCTGCTCTTGCAAGCTTTCTCTCAATTTATAGGTTTCTGATTTTTATTTTCTCTCTGTGAGTGGTATCTTGTATTGAGTTGCAATTACTCTAGGGCTACTTCTAATGGTGCCAGTGGTGGGTTTCAGGCGTTGACTTCTAGGGTCTATTTGTTGTTTCTGTTATGGAGTTTTGTCTCAGAGGTGTGAGTAGGACAGTTTGTGGACTCTTTGTTTTTAGGTCTTGATGTGTGATGTATTGAACTATTCCTTCTATCAGCAGAGGTGAGTTTATCCTTAGGGTTTGGCAGTCCCTTCTGGTGGTTCACTTCTTTGGTCCAATCTCTGTAGTAGGGATTTAGAGGTGTCCATTGGTATATACAGTGACAAGTTCTGTTCACTCATGAAGGTTGGGTGAGAAGTTTCAGTGATGAATGCAAGAATAGAGTAAAGTAGAAGGTGTGGTCCAGTGGAATAAGTGTTTGAGTGTGTTGAGGTGATATGTGGTAGAGATTAGAGATAGTGGATATGTCAGAAGATTCTGGTAGTCAATGTATAGTATGTAGGTATAGTGGTATGAAATGGTCTTGATATGAGACAGGGAAAAAAGGAAAAAGAAAGAATAGTGTTGAGAAGAATATAGATAGGAGAGAGATAGGTAGTTTGTAAAAGGGATGAGGAAGAGAGTCAACAAACTGAGCAAAAAATAACAAAGCAACCAATCATCCAATACAAACAAAACAAAGCAATATAAAAAAACAGAGTAAGAACAAAATAAATAAAAAAACAAAACAGAAAAGCACACACAAAACAAAACAAAAAGCAAAATGAAAACAAAACAACAACAATAACAAAACAAAAACAAAACCCATGCAAACATGTAGGTACCCAGTCGAGTTGGCCTCTGTAGTCCTTTTGGATCTGCATGGAAATTTTCAGCTTTTAAATGTCTGCTCACTATATTAGATTTTCAAGCATGTTTCAGGCAATCTTATTTGCTCTTTCTGTCAGTGCAGGCAGGGAGTTCCACTGGTGCCCCTCCTGCTGTAAGCTTGTGTCTCTGAGCTCTCCACAGAACCAGTCCCTGTGCCACTCTTGTCTATGTAGACAGGGGGGGCGACACTCGGTCTGGACCCAGTGTAGACCATAGACTCTGCACTTTCCACAGGTCCTGTCTGTGTCTCTCTCTCTGTCTTTGCTGGTGGTGGGCATGCAATCTAAATGCCAGGCAGTTTTCAGGGGGCCCGTAAAGTCTCTATGCCCTGTGTGCTCTGGGTCTTTCCAGCACTTCTGCTCTTATACTAGAGGGGTGCTAGAGGGGTGCTAGAGGGGTGGGTGACCGAATCTGTCCTTTGCACAGGGCCCCCTCTCACTGAGAGCTCAGAAAATTCACAGTTCTCTGCTGCTCTGTTTCTGGAGGGAGAGGTGAGCTGGTGTGTCCCCACCAGAGACTTAAGCTGGTTGTCCCAGGTGTTCCTCATCACTGTTGGTGGTGCTGCAAGGATATGCTGCCTAATTAGGGTGTGGAGTTCTGGAGTCACTTACTCCACATCTGTTCTCTGGGTTATGTAGGAGGTAATTAGATGTCTTGCTGCTAGTAGACCCTACACCCAGCAGCTACCTCAGTGGTGGCTGCCACTCTGCAGTGCACGCCACTGCCACAAGCACTGGCTCCTTTGTTCTCCCTGGTCTACTCTCTGGATTCTGTTCAGCTGCTTTCGTTGCTTTGTTCACTTTTTTGCTGCTTTGCTTTTCTTTCCTTCCACCAAGAAGCTGCTTTTGCAGCAGTTTTGATTCAAGCTGTGCAGTGCAGTTGATTGCTGCTCTGGATCGGGAGCGAGAGGTGACCTGGAGTGCCCCGCCAAAGGCTTATGTTGGTTTTCCCAGGCTTTCTAGTCACTGTAGAACATGTGGGTATTTGCAACCTGATTAGGGTGTGGAGTTCTGGAGTTGTTAGGTTTCTGGGTGCTAGTAGATGCCGTGCCAGGTGGCCAGCTCTTTGGCTGCCGCTGCTTCTCAGCCTTCACTGCTGTGGAGCACAGGGGCTCCTTTGCCCTCTCTGGTCCACTTTCTGCATTCTTTTCAGCTGCAATTAAATTTTCATTACTTTGTTCCCTTCTTTGTTGCTTCTTTCTTCCTTCAAGAAGCTGCTTTTATGGCAGATTTTATTGGAGCTCACAGTGCCTGAGGAAAGGTGTTTCACTCAGACACCATCTTGGGCTCTCTCAAAAACTCAAAAATTTTACTCAAACTTGTCTTCCTGATTCTGTGTGCTTTAGCTCCAAGAGACATGTTTATATGAGTTTGTAACTCTAGTTGCTATGATATTGTCTGTTGGATAATCATTCAATTAAAAAATGCTTAATGACTGATTTTTCCCAAAATCTTTAGAAAAGGAAGTATTAGAATTACTTTAATGAAAGTGCTAACTTCACTAAAACTACAATAATAATAGATTCATTACCAAGTTAGAAAATATAGGCAGTTGATTACAAATCAATTTATATAAATTAGTTTGATGTAATGTCAAGCTACTTGTTCTTCTTCCTCCTGGGTCTATTTCTGTTGGGAGCGGTGAAGCTGCTGTGCCTAAAAGATGGCGACTGCAGTAAAGTACCTCAGTGCAGTAAAGTACCTCAGTGCAGTAAACAACTCCTAATAAGGTGTTGTGGTAAAACAGCAATGTCAGCTTATGTGCAGGCTAGCTTTCCTGACCAATTGGAGCTCAGATACGAGTCAAGTCCTGATTGGCCAGAAGCAGACATATAAGCCTCGGCTGTTCTGGGTTTGGGCCACCGCCATTACCCGCATGAAGATAAGCAATCCTGAGTAAAGCTTCTCGCAGAAGGAACCTGGTTGTCGTGTGTTTTTCACCGCTGGACGGATACAAGCGCGCGACATATGGTGGCCCATACGGGGATCTTCTCCTCCCGTACGAGGTTCCAGAACTGCATGAAGTCAGGGCGATCGATCGGTAAGAGCCGGTAAGTAGGGGCTCTAAGTGAAAGTTCCGGTAAAGGACGAGCGGTAAGAGCCGGTAGGGGCTCCTAGTGAAAGTTCCGGTAAGGACAAGCTTAGGTTCGCGGATAGCGACAAATATGGGTAACTCTC